>JAWWML010018914.1:0-19659 GCA_035047165.1 Ormyrus rosae
TTATGATTATTTAAGACTAGTTCGAGCAGAAAATACTTATATCAAGGATGTGCCTTGAAAAAAAATTTTTTTTTTTTTCAAAATTTTAGATCCAAAAATTTGGAGATTTGCTCATACCTATTTTCAATCCAAGGTCCCGCGCAAGTCAAAGCTCAAATACTGCTTATACGTCTAGTTTCAATCCGAAGGCTGCAAGGCAAAAGGATGATATAAATAGTTTTTTTAATAATGTATAACAAGAGAAGGAAAATTAGAATAAGCTATATAAATCTTTTAGAAATAACAAACCTTCATCTTCACAACCATGTACATATAGAAATGTTACTGTTGAAGAAAAAAATTAGAATGATAACTAGATGAAGCATGTAAAATATCTACACCTGAAGTAGATAGTCCTATTTTTCGGCCAAATTCATTTTTATCTATGCAAAACTCAAAATCAAATAATTTTGTTAATAAATTCAAACAATCCATATTTTTCAAAAAAGTAGTTTTTTTTTATTTTTTTTTTTTTATTTTTTTTTTATTTTTTTTTTTTTTATTAACCAGAGTAAGAATATACAAAATTAAAAAACAAAATTGCACATTTACATTAAGTTCACATAAAAAAAATGAATAAGTATACATATATTCAAAATTAAAAAAATTTAATATTGTTAAATATTGTTTTGCCTTAATTACTTAGATATTTTAATTTCTCATTGCACATAAAGCATTTTTATATTTTGTACGTTGCCAAATAATTTTTACTTTGAATATTGTCTCTAGTATTAGTTGTTCGATTGTGAAGGGCATAACTCACTTCTTGGATATACAACAATTTCTTTTGAATTCTCATTAACAAATGCAGTATTCTATTGTCTTGCCAAACTACTTGTAAATCTTATTCCTATACTATTCAGAAACGTACGCATAGTAAATTTTTATATAGTGGTTATATTGAAGAGATGAGCTTTGATGTGGTAAAGGACAATACTAATTATATACTTGACTATTTATAAATTAATTTCAAAACACAGAAAAAATTTTCGAGTAAAAATTACCTCCTAAATAAGTTTAATCGCAGGACAATGCGATTTATTCCAATTTCAAAAAAATGTTATCCTAAAAGGGGCTAAATTATCCAGAAAATCGCCTAATTAAGGGAGTAATTTTTACTCGAAAATTCTCTCAGTATATATTCGTTTGCTTAATTTTTATGACACATTTAATTGACAAGGTTTTAAAGGGATAAGGGATTATAATAAACCATACTTGCCTTTATTTTATACTTTCGTAAAAAGTAATTTTAAAGAGATTTCACAATTTTTAAAGAGTTTATCTGTTTATAATGTGGAGGTAATTGTTCAATCAAAATTAGGAAATACTTTTTCTTTTTATTTAAATACATTGCAAAGCGTAAAGTTGTATTTTATACTCATTTTTCAATAATTTCAATAAATATGTTAAATTATGTCTCTCAAAGAGCTGTTTTTCATAATAATAGTAGCTTAATAGCTGAAAGTTCTATTCTCACATCAGCAATGAAGCTTGAATATTATAAATATATTGCTTTTTTATATGGTTTAGTTGGAAGGATCAAATTTACTGCGCATGCGTGCAGGTGCATAGACAATTCTGCGACAGTGTACAAGAGAATATATTCTACACTCTGCATGTAAATAGATTCCTACTATAACGCATATCTACTGTCTACAGGTGGATAAGCATTACTATGCATGTGCAAAAGTGGACAAATGCTACTGCGCATGTGCAATTGCATTTAGGCATTGTACTACGCAGGTGTAGTTTGATACAGCTGCTCTAATACAGTTATACAAAAAAAGATATTAGATATATAGATACGACAAATACTTCCTATTATTTACGTTATTTTAGAAGAAAAACATTTTGAGATATTAAGAAAGAAACAATTATTTAAATTTATCAGTTTATTAATCATTCAGATGTCCAAATATTAATGTACGTTCCTCAATGATTTTAATTCACTTTTTGAATTTCGGGTTTTAGTATTGTCTTTGTTATTCGATTAAAAAAGTGGCCGTTAATGTTAATTTTGTAATACATCAAACGTTACCTGGTTATCCGTCGAGGATCAGCTCAGTCCCGCCTGAAAATTCTGAGCCAAAAAGCAGGCAGGATCGCGTGCTTAGCCGACGTTTTCTGACGTCAGAGTCTGCGGTGCCTCGCGTGCAAAGTGCACGAGAGGGGCTGCGAGCTTTTGAATGTCAATGTCTTTGTCCACCTTCTTTCCTTTCTAAGATGCTTCGTTTTTATTTAGTTGCAAAAATAAATGAGTTTTTGCGTGGGTGCTGTTTTAAAGGGCTTTTCGACGATTTGTTCAATTTTTTTTCTGCGTCAAGTTTCTTTGAGGGAACGTTTTTATGTAAAAGCAGATCCTACGAATTTGAATTCGAGAAAAGTATCATTTTATTCGCTTATCGTACAAGTACTTTCTATTAAAAGAATTTTAATTCGACAACAATGGCGGAGCCTCTATTTCAAGATGAAGGTTGCAGCATTTGAATAAAATGAGGGAGAGATTATATAACGCAGTCCAGTGTTGTATAACCGATATTATGTTTTAGAGGTTATTGATGACGTGTACCTCGATTCAAACGTTATTTCTTTTAGGTAAAATAATATCGACCATATTATAATGGTCCAATAAATTACATTAATAAAACTGAATTGAAGTAAAGGATTTTACGTCAAAATTTTAACTCAAACTCAATTTGAAAGTTTTACTTGAAGCAAACTAAACTAATCGTGATTGACAAAGGTTTGATTTGAAAATCAAATATTTATATTGTTTACGTGGTGAAGTTATAAGAGAAGTATCAGAAGTACAATCTTTTTTTTATTGTTTACGTGTGAATTTATATATAGAAGTATCAAATGTACAATATTTTTTTCATGAAAAACGATGACAACAGAACTTTTCTATTCAAGTTTTTGTACAAATAAACTTCGCACTCTTCTTTTTCAACCGGGTAAAGAACTTCTCTTAAAACTTCTACTACGAAAATACGTCGTTCCATACAACTTCTTTCAATACTACGTCTCTCGAAAAGTACAAAGAAGATATACAGGATTCCTCTCGAAATTGCGTATAAAAAAGCCAACGTAAAAACCAACGCGAACTGCAACGATAATCCCAAAACAATTTCCAATCAAGCGAAGCCCCAGCCGAAGTAGCGGTAAAACGCGGCAATAAAGAAATGGAGCGAAATCGATCCTCCGCGCGAGAGCCGCGCGTCCCGGGGAGACAAAGGAAGGCTGTGCGGCGAAAATCGGTTTGGGAGCCAGTCGGCGAAGTCTCGCGAATGCTTAGCGCAGCGAACGGGGACAGGGAGGGAAAGCGAAAATCGAAGGAAGCCCTGCCCTGCTCCTATGCAGCCGCGGGGAAAGAGCGAGAGCGATATATATCCCCGCCCGAAACTCGAGAACCTGCCCGAGTGTATGTGTGTGTAGGCTCCTTTCCACCCCTTCGCGAAGGCGCCTCTATTGAAAACTTAGTCTACTTAGGAAATGCTATCGATTTCTGAAGGCGAAGACGAGCTGGTAGGTGGAATTTTCGTGACTGCTTCGTTTTACTGCTTTTTTTGCGGAAAAATTGCGCAGACCTTTTACGGTTTTTAGTCCGTTTTTTAATAAACACAATTTCTGGTTTTCTCTGTATACCGCTCCGACGCAGGAATGAGAGAATAAATGATTTTGAAATAACTAATTTGATACCGCATTCGCCAATTTTGATACCAAATATTCTGCGCGTATTCTTCCATACTCAACCCGTTTAAGCGCGATTAATTTTCCGTCGAAGCAGCGCGTCAATATTTTTCGATCGGACCAAAAAAAGTACTCGCGGCCAATCGGAGAGAAAGCTCCCGGAAAAGAAAAAGAAAAAGGGCTAATTGCAGCTCCGAACAAAAGCAGACAGCGCAAAAAAGGCTCGCCAGAAGCGCCGCCGGAAAGTTTGCCCCAGTACGTTGCACCCTTGAGCGCTCGGCGCCGATGGGCGCATACCCCCTCCCCCTCGACTCGCTCTCTCTCTCTTCCTTCCTTCCTTCCTTCCTTCCTGTCTGCCGCGCACACCAAGGTGCAGCGCGTCCGTGTGCGCGATGACGCGTCGCCCCGACGACGGAGCTGCGACCGGGCTAGCAGACGTACGAGGAAATTTCTTGGGAATTGTGTCAGGAAGAGCGTTTTGCTGGGAAACCGGGGGTTTTAGGTGGGAGGACGGATCGGGGAGCAGTTGTAAAAGGAGTTTCTTTTTTACTTTCGTTCGTTATCTTTTCAATCCGCTTGAAGAAATCGCCGAGAGGAATGCTTCATCGGTAAATTAATGAATCGGAGAAAGCCTTGGTTCGAATCTACTTTCATTCAAAGAGTACAACGCGATAAATTGAGAATCCAATTAGTTTTTTTTTGCGAGCCCCAAATGCCGATTTTAAGTGATCGGCTTGCACGTGTATATTTATTCTTACGGCGAAGGGATACAATATCTATGTTTTAGCGAAATTTCACGTCGTGGAGGAAGATTATGCAAACGAGCGGCTTTGTACTTGCTTGCTCTTTTTCTCGGAAGGGCACACGCCACGGCATCGGCGCGGTGCATTGACATTGTTCTATAAATAGGGCGGAGGAGAGATCGCGTACGGGGGATGATCGAGCGAAATTATTTATGCCGGAAAATTATTCACGATCGCGCGAGAACGGGAAAGTGGAGCTCTATATACCTGTATGTGACTAATTCATATACTCGAGCTGTTGTGCTTTATTAAGAATCCCTTTTAATATTCTTTCTGTCCCTCGCATCCACGTAATATATACCTAACGTTTTATTGGCGTCTGTCTTTTATATTTTATTTTTCGAAGACTTCAGTATCGAAGGAAAAGTTTTTGATACTTTCAGAGACCAAACGTACGTTCGATAAAACACTATTTTCCAAAATATTCAATTTTAAAATGTTATCGTCAGCTGCATTAACGCAGATTCAAAGTGTCAATAAAAATCTCGGCGCAAATCAAAGCCAAAGTCCCCCGACTTCCGCTGCCGAAAGAAAATCCGTCTGGCTAATGAAAATTGTCGAAGGCAAGTTCACGGCGCTGCTCTCTCCAACCTTCGCTGCACCGAGAGAGAGAGAGAGAGAGAGAGAGAGAGATAGAGAGAGGGCGAGAGAGCGGCGTCGGCGTCGGCGTCGAGGGGCGGCGCTCGAGACCGAATCAATACCGGCAGACAGCCCAACTCCACTGGAGGTCAATGCCTCGTTCCCGCGGGCCCGACGACCTCAACCTCCTCTACCTTCCTACCCTAGACGCCGCCTCCCTCTTTCCCGTCCATCGAGCCGTTTAGCCGAGTGTGCGTGCGTGGGTGAGAGAGAGAGAGAGAGACAGAGCCGCCGAACCCAGAAGCCAGACGCCCCCGCCACCCGATGCACCGAGAGCTTCCTTTCCGCGTCGCGGAAAAAGAAGGCTCTTTATGCCCGCCTGGTGCGGTGCGTTTTTTTTTCACCGGGCTAAACGCGAGCTTTTTTTTTTTTTTATTCGCCGAGGATCAAGTTCAAGTCGAGTGCCGAGAGGAGCTTTTCAATTAGTTTTTTGTAGTTTTGGTTAGTTTTGTAAATTCGAAACTGCGCATTAAATCGCGAGGTTTCAGGTAGAAAACGCGAGAGCATTATTAAGCGGGGATTATACGGGGATGCGCATAATTCACCCTCCGACGCAAAGACGAGCCGGGTCGTCTGGCGAGCTCCGGCTGGTCCCGCAGCGTTCAGGGTTATTGACGCGAAATAAAGAGCTCGAGCGAAAAATACCCGTTTTTCTCTCTCTCTCTCTCTCCTCTCCTCGCCGCCGCGCATAAAAGATGCAAGCTTGCGCTTCGCTAAAATTGAGTATAATACCTGTCGTTTTAAAAATTGATATTATTTGAAGCTTTACGTTTATTAATTATGTAATATATTTTAACGCTCTTCGCATCCAATATTGATGCAAGATATTGAAAACGTTTTCGCGACGCAACGAAAAACCCGGCGAGACCGTCGTAAAAAAAAAATTTCGCCCTCGCCGAGCGAAAATAAGGTTCGCCAGACGTAGATAGGAAGGTTCGCACTGCAGCTCTGGGCTAAGGGAAAAGGAAGCCGGGTATCGATTTCCGTTCGCTTGTCGCGCGGAGCCATGGCAGTTCTCTCTCTCTCTCTCTCTCTTCGGCGTGGCTGCAGTTTCGGCGAGTAGGGGAGAGAGAGAGAGAAGGAGCGGCTCGTCGCCGGGTAGGATGATGCAGCGCCGCGGCAGGGAGGGATGCCGGCCGGCAACTATACATGTATATAGCCGAGCCAGACAGGAGGGAGGCACTAGGGCGAACTTTCGCTCTCTTGAACGCCGCCGCACTATGCCACGCCGCGCCGCGCCACGCCAACTCCCGCCGAAAATCTACGACGAGTCCGAACTTAAGGACGAGCTCTGTCCCCCCGAGCGGATATATTTTGCTAGACCCGCCGGGAGAGGCTTTGGGTGATTAGCGGCGGGTCCTCGAGAGGCTCGATGATTTTTTGGGCGAGATGAAAAGTGTACGGGTAACGCTTTTATTTTTATGGCCTTTGTTGTAATACACAAACGCTTTTTTGTTGTAGTAAAGTAATAAAATTTTGTTCTTTTTTTTAACCAGATTTTGATAAATCATATTTTATTACACTCGTAAATCGCAAGAGCTTTTTACATCAGAGTTTAAATCAAAATGTATGGAGGTTCTTGTCAAAATTACCTAATCCTTTAGCGCGTCTTTAAAAAAAAAAAAAGGCGCATTTATTTAAAGATATAATTAAATTTTCTCGAGGGCCGATTAAATCCTTCGAGGCCCTTCTCCTCCAGCAGTCCGCGAAACCTCCTCCGAAGCCAAAGTCTCGGGCGCGCCTCGGGTGCCCCCTCCCTCCCTCGGCGATGCCGGCACCTTAATTACCTCGTTCTCCTCGGCGCACGGGCAATCCTATTTGCTCGCTAAGCCCATTTTTCTCGGGCGCGAAAAAGGGGTTGTGCTGCGTCGCTGCGCCGGAACGACACTCTCGAAACGGGGCCAACGACACTGCCCCCCTTTGTCTTTGTTTCGGCGTCTGGCGGCGGCGGCGGCGGCCATGCCGGAGTTTCGAGGGAGAGACACGCGCCGCCGACTGCGCCGAGTTTCCGGAGAGTGGCTGTGCGAATTTCCCTCCTTCGGTTTAGCCCCTCGTTGGAAGCTCAAAGCTGCTGAGACTGCCGAGGAACGGGACCGGCGACTTGACAAGTTTCTTTTTCTTTTAATGGATTTCGCTTCGATATCTGGATGGAGACTTGTTCTGCCGCTAAAAGTATATACCTTTTTGCAGAAAGCTTTCTTTTTGGGGGGTTTTTTATGTCTTTTTTTTATCAATGTTTTAGATGAAAATGGAGGGTTTTAGTTTGTATAAAAGTCAAGCTTGATTTATATTTCATCTTGATAAAAAAATTATTCATCTTTATTATTAAAAATGATTAATATAAATTAGATGAGGATGACACTACGCGCAAAAAAAGTTAAGGTTGAACTCATTAGAAATGAGAAAACGAGAAATTAAAAATACTTTGAAAAAAGCGTTAAAAAAGAGAGTTTTAAAACTGTCTTGTAAAAAGAAATGAGACAAAACGTGACAAAGCATAAGGGAGGATGAAAAAGAAGTAAGAATGTACGAGGGAGTGGAGGTATATGAAGGGCGTCTGTCTAGACAGGTTGTACAGAAGTGGTGACCATGAATTTTCTCCCTGCATTAAAACATCTACGAGAGAAAAATGATATCGCCCGAATTAATTTTCGTCTGCCAAAATTAACTAACAAAATTAACGGTTTATTTTACCCAGTAAGATTAGTGCGCACCGACACCTTCGCCGTACCAAGGCCCCTTTCCGGCACGGCGGGTCTCCCAGGACCCACCTTTTCCTACACTTTTTCGCTGTTTCAATGTAGTTTTTGTACGATTTATCTAGCGTTTTTTGTAATTTTATGATTTTCATATGTTACAGAATCAAAATTCATGTAATAATTATTTATAACTTTCGTTAATTTGTTTATACAAATAAACAAATAAAGAAAAATCACCTTTTTTCAGAAAAAAATGTATTATTGAAGAAACTTGTAAACGCATATTTACGATATTTCTTACATATTTCTTCATTTTGATAGTAGATTTGAACTCAGCGACCCCAAAAACCCCCGAGTATATATTTTCTGCCTAAAATGTACTATTTTTATAATTTTCATCCGCCATTTTGAAATCGCCATCTTGGATTTGAAAAAATAAAAATTTTGATAGTAGATTCGAACTCAGCCACCCAAAAACCCCCGAGTAAGAAATTTCAAGACAAAATAGTCAACAGAAAAATGTATTCCAAAAAGGGTTAAAACCTCCGAAAACCAGCGCGTCTCCTCGGAGAGAGCGACTGGACTCGGGCGGCTTTCGGAATGTTCGCGCGGTTGCTGCACCGAGCGATCGATCGGCGGGGGTGGCGGCTCGATTACGCGGCCGATCGCTTTGCGCACGCACGCGAGAGGGCCTCCGCTCGGACGGTGCAGTCAGGAGGTCATTAAGCCGAGAGCGAAACTTCGCTCCGTCGCGTTCGCGCCTAACTTTCCGAGGGTGCCCGCGTGGTTTTCGCCCCTTCGTCGGGCGCGGAAGATCGTTCTTGCTCGTTTCGCCCTTGACGACGAGGCGGCTAAATTACCGAGATTGAAAAACTAGCTGATACGACTCCAACATTCCTGGAGCGAGCATCCCCCCGACGAAAACTCGAGCGAGACTCGCTTGCAATTCGGGCGTATTTCCCCAGCGAGAGCAGCAGCAGCGCGAGCTCCCTCGGCTGATAAGCGATATTGTTGCCCGGTCGCAGACGCCTCTTTTTGTCGCCGCGCACAATGCAGGCGCGAGACAGGAGGTCGCGCGCGGGGGGTGAAAGATAAAGCCCTCCGTCGCGACGCCTCGAGTGCGGGGCTGCCTCGCTGTAAGAGCAGACCGAGAGTCGCGAGGAGGAGGAGGAGGAGGAGGAGGAAGCTTCGTCGGCTGCATCAGTCTGGGGTTGACCTTGCGCGTTTTCTGAGTAAGGCTGGCGCGGCGGTATTTTTTTTTTTTTTAATGAAAGAGAGTGTTTCTCAAATGGGCAGCTTTATGCTACGTGACAGTACTTAACATTTAAAATTCGCTTCGGAAGTTAAACGTTTGCCTGAAACTCAATTAAAAATGATTATTCTTACTGGCTCAACACAAAAAAAATATATATATATATATACTTCAGACGATCCAAAGCCACCAGATCAATCTGGGAAAATGATTCCCCGCAAGCGGAGAAGCGAGAGAAAACGAGTTCACTCCGGCTCGTCTCCGCGGAAGCGCTCGACTAGACGCGGAGAGATTTGCAGAAACAAAGTGGCAATTAAGACTCGGCGAATGCGGGCGAATCGATAGCGGCCCTTCGGGGCGTTGCGTCGCGAGACGGAGTTCGCCGCGCGGCGGCGGGGCCGCATCGCGCGCTCCTTTGTCTGCTTTTCGGCCGCGCGTCACGTGGCGGGGATTTATTCCCGCCGAATTTCGTTATTTAACCCGCCGCCAGATTTACTTGGCGCACACCTTCCTGCGTTTGCGTTTATGTAATTTTGCGCTGGGATTAGTTGCGTAATCGTTGGTTATTGTGTGGAGATAAGGTAATTGAACGATGAAAGATAGGTCGTAAAAATGCTCTGTCTTTTTGGTCAACATTGTTAGAAACGTTGCGAGAACGTAGCGTTTTCCTAAATTTCTCAGTATCTAAAATTAAACAACTTTTTTCTATGAAATTTGAAAATATGCATTTTAGACTGCTTTTGCAGTTTTCCGCACGAAGGCGCATGAAATAGAAGATAAAGTCCACCTCTACCTGAAAAAATAAGAAATCACGCAAAGTCAGAAAAAAAATAATAAGCGACTTAGCAGCCAGCCAATAACAGCCGCTCCTCCCTTAGGCTGCAATTTCCTAGCTCTCGGCTTTGGGGGCGCGGCGAAAATCCTCGCTCCTCAACCGGACTGCCGGCCGGGGCGGCGGGCAAGTAGCCAGAAAACGGGGCTCTTTTTCCGCAGACCGCCGGGGGACGAGAGAAAGAAGAGAGGCTCCTCGGCGAGACGGAAGTGCGCAGCCTCGGTGCAGTGGAGGTCATCCACCTGAAAGGTCGGGGTCACGAGTCGCTGCCGCCGCCGCCGCCGTCGCCGGGAGCTTTCGAGCCGGAGTCGAGTACGCGCATCGCCATGGCAACCCCCAGGCCTGCAGTCAAGGCTAGACTGCCGCTACCACCTCCACTCCGGCGTTTTCCGCCGAGTCGTGGGGTGGAAAAAGGGCTGCCGCCGCCGCCGCCGACGCCGACGAAGCTGCTGCGATTGCTTTTTCGGTGCTTTTTTGCCGCCGCCGCCGCTGCTGCTGCTGCTGCTTGAGGCGCGGATGACGCTCGGCGTCAGCGGCGCGATGATGATGAGCCGCTGGTCGGGGGGAATTAAGCTCCCGGTCTGTCGAGCGAAGCGACTGCGTGAAAGAATTTTAAGAAATAGTTGGAAAATATTTAAAGCTCGTTGAATTTTTTTTAATTTAATGACATTTTTTTCTAAAGTAAAATTTTATTTTATTATCAAACTGGCTGGTTTTGAGCAGTTATGAAACTATTTAGACAAAAAATGAATTAAAAAGTTATTATATTCAATCTTATTTTAAGAATGAATAATTATCTTAACGAAATTAATTCGCTTTACAATAGAAAGATATTTCTAACCGAAAACAGACTGAAAATTTCCGTCACCTCCGAGGTGCGTCCGTCGCGAAAAATATAATACACCGCGTATTCGTCGCCACCGCAGAACCAAACGCAAAGAATCCACGCGATACCGGCGCGCAAAGCGAATCCGCGCTTGGAAAAAAGGCGTTGAGAGCTACTGAGGAATCGGGCTTTTACACCTATACGCATCGAACGCTTTGCACTCGGCGCCACCCCCCGCCTCGTACAGCATTAATGAAAAACCTCCACCTTGATCCTCGCGCAGCCAGCACCTTTCATTTCCGAAGCCAACGCGCGCTTCGTCGCTGGTGTGTGCTTGCGCGACTTCCTTTTTACCGCGGGGGAAATTAATAAGCGCGAATGCTGCAATTACGGTGTCGTAATAATGAAACTTTGTATATAATGCGAGTCTCGCGTTGTTTCGAACGATTGTCGGGGGATGCCTTTTTTTTCTTTGCTTCCACTGTTGCCGCATTGATGTTTTGTTTATTGTCGCTATGGATTCAGAGATTTTTGGTTCAAGCTGCTATTGTTATTAAATTGTAGTTATTTAATTGAAAAAAATAAATCTGTATTAAAATAATGAAAGATTATTTTTAAATTCTTCGAAATTTTCTTGATTTCGAAAACCGAAAAATATAGGGAAAGAATTACTGAAGATTTTTTAATAAATTGTTTCTTTAAAAATTTTACACGTTCGCTTCTTGTGTAGTAAGTTTTAAGAAGACAATAGCCAATTTTCGATTATACCACAATCTCTTTGTACTTAATGACATTCTATTATTAAAAGTTTTTATGCAATATTCTTGACAAAGAATCCTTACATAATCTCGCTGCTAAAAGCACACGTCTGAAAGGCAAAACGCAGAGAGAGAGAGAGAGAGAGAGAGAGAGAGAGAGAGAGAGAGAGAGAGACGATTGTCTGGAGGTGAACATTGATTTTTCCGCCAATGAGACTTGGCATACGGCCTGCGAGCTTGCAGAGGGTATATTTCGCCGGAAGCCACGCGTCCGAATGCTCGCTATAAATATTTAAGCGAATCGCCGGTTCCCCTCCTGACTGATTCTCGCGAAAAATCGACGCGGCCAAGTGCCTCGGCAGCCATGTTCGCCCGCCGATATGGATAACATATCCGAACCGTGCAAAACGCGCTAAATAAATTCTGCGCCGCTTCTTCTAGCGTCGATGAAATTTTTAAATAAGACCGGCTCGATATGAATGCGGCGGTGAAGCACGTTTGTGCATTTTGTATGATATTCCGAGAGGTAAATCGGGTGATGGTCGATGAGAAGATTTTCATAAATATTTTATTGAAGCGTTGACTGGCGAAGACCGGCGAAGGAAGTCGAGTCCCCGAGTGAACGAACTCGATGCTTTATAAATTGTCTTCTAATTATACTGATTATTAATGACGCTTCAAGGTCTGACTTTGTAATTTCGAAATTAAACATACAATGATTGAAAATTTTAATGCAATAAATTAAACGTTTATTGATTTGGATGGGAGAATAGGATAATGCGCTTAAAATGTATTTTTCGTTATTTATGTTTTTACGCGGACGATTCTATGTTAAGCCGGAGGTTTCGATTTTTAAAAGTTAGTGAAGTGAACACTTAAAAAGAATATTATTTTTTCTGTCTTACTATTTCCCTGTAATTAATATACACATGTCTGGCATAGAATTAACATTTTTTATATGTTTCAAGCCTATTTTAGCTTTTTTCTGCATTAACAATATGCTAAATAGTATATTGTGCAGCAAGGGGAGAAAATGAGCTATTTCTAGCGAGGGTGAGATATTCAGCACGAATTGGAGTCGAGTGTTGAAAATACCTCACCCGAGTCTGAAATATTAATATTAACAATTTTCCAGTATAAGGTTATCGAGTGCGGGTAACGGCTACGTAAACTTATATTTAATTGAATCAAGTCATTACTATAGGTATTGTTTCGGCCTTTTAACTATATAGTAGCGAGAAGTCGGGTGAATGAGAAGCGAACGACAAAAGTTTATATTTTGAAAACCGATCTTCTGTTGTTCTTCTCCCCACTCCCATTTTGCTAACTAGCGTTTCCGGGGATTTTCGCGGGCTATCTCGCGGATTGACACTGAGCGAGTCGCCTGCGATCAATTAGACAAGTTTTTTCTGTATCGCGACGCACTCCAGGAATAAAGAATTGTGCAGACAGAGCTAGTAAGTGTTTCTTTCTATCGACCTACTATCTGGTTCATTCTTTCTGCCATCATTTTCGACCGTCATCTTTTCGTATGAGCACGCGAGTCTTTCTGCGTTCTCTATTACGGTGGGAGCGGAACGAGCGTGAACAGGTATATTTACAAAAATCTTAAAATAAGACTAAAACTATTGAATAACTACAATATAACAATTTTTATTTAATACTTAATTATATAAAATTCAAACTGCTATTGTTTCAAAAGTCCAGTAAAGGATCATCTTACTCAGACGAAGCAACAAGTGGGAGTAAAATCTCATCATATCCAGTCTAAGAACCTCTTTCAAAAACATTGATGAGTTAACAAATCACATTGAAGAACACTACGATCGTCAACAACACCAAACGCCTCGTCAGATCGACTACTTGCACGAAACATGGAAAAACAAGAAAAAGAAATGAGACGGTTGAAAGACCGTGAGCTTGTCTTACTACGTCTAAAGACCACGATACAGCGGCGCGACATGGACAATCAAGGTAACTTTCGAGAGCAGAGTCTCACGAATATGGAAAGAGCTGCTCTAGCTGATGGTGAAATGTCAATCGCGGAAATTTATGAAAAGCATTGCACGAGCAGCGGCATCGACCATGGAAGTTCGTTAACTCGAGGTAAAGGTTCCGAAATTTTTATGAACAACTTGTAAAAATGAATATTATGTTATTATTTATTGACTATCAAGTTCATTGAAAGTTTGCTTTCAAAAATTAGATACTTTTATTAGATACTGTACGTAAATAGAAAATTGCTTAGAAATGTAGGTAAAATAACTGTTAACTATTGTACTTCTAATTTAAAAATAATATCTAATTTTCTATTTCATTTTACAAAATAATAATATATTCATCATTATTTAATATCACTTCAAGACAAGCACTTGTCATTCTTTTCTCATTGTGGTTATTCTGTAATTTGGTATACTTGGCATTTTTTTAGGATTAGCCTCTAAAGTACGAGCAGTCAGCCAAAAATGTAGCAATGTAGTAAATACGTGGACGTGTTCAATGATAGACCATTACAGTATTCAATATGGAGACATAGGATGGGGCTATGGTTACCGAAATTTGCAAATGTTAATGTCATCATTACTAGCATATCCAAAATATAACGAGTTAATTTATAATGCACAGACTTCTGGCATAGGATATAGTAACTCTTGCGAAAACCCTCAGAGAAATGCGGTGCCCTCGATTTCCACGCTTCAAAAGATGATCGAGTGGGCCTGGGCCCAAGGATTTGACCTCGAAGGTGCTGAACAGTTGGGAGGCAAATTAGTCAATACCAGAAAATGGATTGGAGCTACCAAAGTAGTGACTCTCTTATCCAGTTTGAGATTTAGGTATTTTTTTTTTAAATCAATAATTATTTTTCATTTGTCATTGTCTTAGTTTTAATTTTGATTAACTATTTTTTAGATGCCAGCTAGTCGATTTTCACAGACCAACGAGTTCTGACGGTAGTCACCCAAATATGTTCAAATGGGTTTTAAAATATTTTCAACAAAATGATGATTTTAAACCTCCCTTGTACCTTGAACATCGAGGTAAAGCTGCTTGAATGATCAAAATTAGTTCAAAAGAATTTTTTGTTAGTTTTCTAATTACTATTTATTTGGTGCAGGACACAGTCAAACAATAATGGGAGTGGAACAACTTAGAGATGGCTCTATAATAATGCTCGTATTTGATCCAAGTCACACACCATTACAAATGTCGCTATTTACTAACACAGGGAGAAACAAGGCACTTGAGGCAATGAGTCTTGTACGTAAGGCAACAACTTCAATGAAAGCCAGTCAATACCAAATAGTTGCTGTAACAGGCATTATGGATTCCGAAGTGCAATACCAGGTAAAAATAAACAAAAAGCCTTTTATTTTATTTTATTTTTTTTTTGCAGCAAAGCAAGGTACTAAATTCTTTACGGTCAACCCAAGATAGTTGAGATTTAATGATAAAGAGAACAAGATATTCTTGAAGAAGTATTTTCATTTTTGTTTACATCTTGCCTTAGCTTTTAAAGTTGTGCGGGCAAAAAATTTTACCGTAAAAGCTTTGTGCTACCATAGCGATTAACCAATGTTATTCGCGATTACATCGTGATCAATATTTTTAACAAAAAAATTAGAAATATTGAAATCAGATGATAACGCAATGCAAAAGTTAATCTAAAGGCAACAAATTTATCAAATTTATTCCGTAAGAATACATATTCGTGATAATTGTGAATTTCAGAGGGACTTAAAAAGTCAGCTTAAAACTAAATAAATTAATGTAAAATAAATTGACTTATTTTGTTTGAGATTTAATTTTCTGTTAATATTTAATAGTCCCTCTTGAATTCGTTAGCTTTCGAGTAATTTTCGCTTAAAGCGATTGTGCTCCCGAAGCTGTCACTTTAGTCTAGAAAATTCTGCTCAAATTTCGTCGAACCAGTCAACAGAGCCACGTCAGTTCTTCGACCAAATCTCTCTGCATCAGCATCGGAAATATGAAAAAATATATTATTGTGATAATGCAATCAGTTTTTAATGAAGGAACGTATTGAAGAATCCAATTATGTGTGATCTTAGTAAAATAGTGAATTTGTAGTCAATATAGTAACTTAATAGAAGTAGGATAGAGAATACATTATTTTTTATTATCAGAATTTTTTTCAACTATTTATCAAAGGTGATGCCTTATATTTCCATACCTAGTGCAAACAGATGCCTGCACACTTAATTATAACTTAAAAGCCACTGAAAATATATAAAGTACAACTACTTTCATACTAACCAAAAAAGTAAACATATTTAATTACTAAATTGACTTAAGGCTAAAGATGCCCTAGCACATAAGTCTAATTGCAAGCTGTGAAAAACTTCAGTCCATTTACTTGTTATTTCATTAAAGTCGTTTTTGAATAAGTTTTAATAGATTGGGAATTTATTGCGCACAGATGTGTAAAAAGAAAATGTTGCATGTTTTTAAAAAGGAGAATGTTTTATGTAAAAACTCGATAACTTTTGAAATTGTTTTATTAAGCGCCGCACATTCTTAATGAAATGAATGTTTTTTATTTTATTTTATTTTGACAAATGATATGTTAATTTAATTTGAAATTTTAATTTAAAAATGAAAACATAATTCCAATACTTTTTTCATAAAATTTTTATTTTTAATTATGTAATATTCATAACTTTTGTGTTACTGATTTTCTTACATTTTTTATAATAATTTCTTCAAAAATGAAGGAAAATTAAAATTTATTAATATATTTTGCACATCTTAAAGTTGTTTAATTTTACATTAAATCTAATATAAATTAATCTAAATTAATATTATTTAAAGTACTAATAGTGACTTTTGTTTTTGGCAATACTTTTAAAGCATTCACATTTTTCATCAGACACTAAAATATTTAAATATTGAATTCAAGATATCGCATACGTGCTTTATGTGCTTGTATTAGATGACCACATTCTGCTTCATCCTTTGAAATAATACTGAAACATAAAACCAAGTTGGCCTTGAAATAATACATTAGCTTTTTGAATCTTTTTTAATTTATTATGTTATATTGTGCAATAAATTTAAGGGATCTCATGTAGCTTCCGTGGCCGGAGGGTGGAAAGGGGACTCCCCTCTCTCTCCACGAGCGGCACCCCGTTCACCGCGCGCCCCCACCGCAGCCACCGAACTCAATATTTTGTTTAAGTTTTCCCTTAGTTCTTTGCCAAATTCCTGATAATCGATTGACAGCCAGGCGTATTTTGATTGTCGCCGAGCGAGCGAGCTGAGAGCGCATAAATGATTCCGCGATAATTGATATTGCACATCCAGAAAGTCGGATAATCAAAGCGAGTACTGGATTACGTGGAAGTTTATAATATATTTCTTTGGCGCCTTCGTTTATTTTTTGCATCCGGTTTGTGAGCTCCCGATTTGGTGGAGAATTTTTTGAAATCGTCGCCCGTCATCCGAGAACCCATTCGATCACCATTTACAAGCAACGTGAGGAATTAAATAGCAAAACCCTTTTTGTTCATTTATCACACAAATTTCTAACGCACGCATCGTTGTTTAAAAGTAAATTTAGATAAATGGAACTTCGCGCCAAACTTGTTGTTTCTAGTGATTCTAACATAAAACTTATTAGATATTATGATTCCGATTAAGCTCTTTTTAACGGGTGGTTTTTTTGTGAATACAAAAACATTTGCAGCTCCTTTTCTTCGGCGTTTTATAAATAATTCAAATCCAAAAACTACAATCGATATCACGTTACCAGAAACTAAAATAATTAAAGCAAATGCATAACTAAATGATACTACAAACGATTCTTCGCTGCTAAAATTTAATTTATCATCAAACATAGTTAATCTTTTATCAATTCCAGATTCATAAACCTTGCGTAGTATTTCTTGAAATCTGCATCCATAAACAGACGATTTCTCAAAATGATACGTTCTATGCAAACAATTGAAAGGAGCTTTAGAAACTCGAAAAGTATTTTTTGAAAGTCCCTTTGAATCATTAATAAATTTAACAGCTCTCGCCGCCATGGGCATTGTCCATATGCACAATCGATCATTTTTCGCAATTAATTCTTTTCCGCATTCAGCATTCTCATTCACTAGTACAATTTTTTTTTTTATTCTCTCAACAGTCGTATCGTTCTGCCAAAACAATTGTTCAGCTACAAAAGGAAGAGCATATAACGTGATATCGGAGTTATCTATGTCTTCCAAAGTATCAAACGATTGGCTGGCAACTATTTGAGCATCGAGCATGCCTGAAAAAATATAATTGCAATTTATAAGCGAGCCTATCATGAAAGTTATCATTATAATTGATTTTCCTCCGATCCGTTTTGATAGAGCTTGCTGATGCGGCATTCCGATAAATACTTGAATAATATCGAATGTTATCCAATTTTTCTCTTGAAAGCTGAAGATATACATTAACAAACTAAATATTACGACATAAAAAGGTATTGCGTACAAAAAAGTAAAGTAACGGAATCTGATGTTATGTATGTTTGGAATTAATCCAATCAATTGCAAACAACTTGACTCCAATGGTACATTGTACATATGAAAATAACTATATCTAATAGCAGTTGGATATAAAAACATATTGATATCGTTGCGTTTCAGTTTTTCAAATGCGGTAATCATTTTGGTGGCAAAGGATGCATTTGCATCAGCCACTTGAATATAATCAATAGAAAAATTCATGACTTTTAATACAAAAGATGTTATCGAAAAAGTGTCACCTGAAACTACCGACAACTTGCCCGAGTTGTCTCGGCGAAGTGTTGTTTCCAAATCAAAATTTACACCTACTTTTATACCGTGTCCATTTATATCATTCAATTTGTGTGGAAAAATTTCAATACTTTCATTTGCATATACATATTTTTTTGCAATATTCTTGTGGAATGGATTGTAGACGAGGATAGTACAATCTGCAACCTGAGACGTTCGATTTATATTACTTGCTACAACAGTAAAATCTAAAATCATCTTCGCCCAGGCATATTCAAAAATAAGATCAATTTTTCTGTCGGATGTTAATTTACTGTTTAATAGAAATATTAAGGTTTTGGATTTCTGGTGTGATGGTTTTACTTGCAGGCAAAATTCGATGAAATAGTGAATATCTTCTAAAGTACGATTTTCACTTTCTTTTTCTTCATACATCAGTACTTTAAGAGCATCAGAACCAGTATTGTTCCAAACACCATGTGATGAAATATGAGACTGTTTAAAATCACTAATAAAACATGGAATTTCCCCTGTCAAATTTTGAATAACAGATTCGTATATCGAATAGTTTATTAATTCTGCCTTATTTATAAATAATATAATTTCTCGAGGATTTATAGATAATAAAATGGTTGAAACAATCAAATTTATGCAATTTTGATACATTGTGCTTGATTTTCAAAGACAGTGAATTTGCAACTAAAACTGGTTGCCATACGCTCAGGTAATTTAGTTACCTACGTAGGTTTAAATTGTAAATGACTAGTTTAACTGTACTTCATATTTTTCAAATTAGTTTGTACGCTCAGGTAATTTAGTTACCTATGTAGGTTTACATTTTAAATGACTGTTTAACTTTACTTCATATTTTTATATTGCAAGTATGTTGCTCTCATATTGCTAATAAATAATTTGAGACATAAAATTTAAACGAAATAACTAAAAATTCGTTCTGACATTTGGTCTATTTTATATATAATATACTCAGTCACTGGATTCATAAATTCAAAGTAGACAACAAATCCTTTAATTTCGAGATTGTTAAACTAACATATTTTGGTTTGAACCAAAATTACGGATTGTAAAAATTAACAAAAAGAATTAAAAATTTCCATTAGCTTATAAGAAAACCTTACCTGAAATTTATATTCTCGCATAGAATTTAATTAAACTTTTTTTTCAAATACTATAAAGTAAAAAAAGTTATTTAGGTACTTCATAAATTCCATAAACGTTCTTAGTTCATAAATATACAATTATTCTATGCTATACTTAATGGGATATTTTTTGTCTCAACGGTAGGGGAGACCGGGGCTAGTTGGCTACAGAGGTAAGTAGGCCCAGAGCTATTATCTCCATCTATTAGCTGTGTTTG
>JAWWML010018953.1:0-19642 GCA_035047165.1 Ormyrus rosae
AATATTTAATAAATATTACATTCAAAAGAAAAAAAATATTTTACTTTGATTTTTAAAACATAATAATTTCCTTTTTTCTTTTAATAATTAAGATCAATTGCCTGAGATCAAATCGTAAAGTAAACGTTACAATGCGCGCAACGCGCGCACCTCGAACTCTAGTCAAGCACTATTTAGGCACGTACCCGCCATCTGTGGGAAGCTATTTAGACCATCAGCTACCCAGGACATAACAGGAGACCCGAGACAGGAGCACTCTTAAATGCAATTTATATATAGATATATTGGATTACGCTAAATTGTGCACAATTAAAATATGAACAATTATGTGCATAATAAATCAAGCTACTATTATGCCTAATTTTTGATGCTAGTACAATTCGTGAACCTTATCGTACAGTATCGATCATACCCGTTTCGAGCCAGTGTTTTATAAGCTTCACGAATGAAATAAGTAAGTTTAAGAATAAAGTGTGCAGTAGTAGCAGAACTATAGAGCATGCGCCTCAGTGTTGTGTTAGGTTAATTTTGCTATTTTTTGAAAATTAAAAAATCTTCCAGAAGTATTTATTGAACTAATCAGTGCTATATAAAATTAGTAGCAAAAACATAATTAAGCAGAATTGAATTGAATTTAAAATACAATGAAATGTGTATTTTTTTTCTATTAAAAGGTATCAAAATATGTCAGAAAAAGTAACTTTTGCTACTTATTAGTAAATATTATTATTAATAATATACTGTATTTACTTTATTATACTAATATAAAAAAACTGTTTCCAGAATTTATGATGAATATTAAGATTTATTGGATGTAATATTATAAGAAACATTTGAAACGTCAGTATTAATATTTAAAATTTAATATGTAAGTAATATTTTTAATCAAATTAACCGTGAAAAGGAATATGTTTTAAAATATGAAAATTATTAACTTTTTAATATTTTACTACCTTATAATAGTTCACTAATTATTATCATCAATACTTCTATCAAATAATCGTTATTTTCTGTCAAAAAGTAACGAGCTATATCTATGCTTTAAAATTTTTATTTTAACATTTCAAATAAAATTTGTATCGATGTTGAAAGTGATTTTAACTTGATACCATTTAACTCTATTTGAATTCCAATAGAAATTTTAAAAGGAATTTAAATATTTTATTATTAAAATAAATAATTTTTTTAAGTACAGAACAATTGAAGCGAAGACAATGTACATTGTATCATTTAATAATAATCTAGTGTGCAACATATAAATTTATAATAATATTTTAAAACTTTGTGACAAATATCACATTCAATTGAATTAAATTTTTTACTAATACAATTGATTACAAAAATTCATTTTCAAACTATTTATTTAATTCAATCATTGTCTATAATATTTATATTATTACTATATTATAAACTCAAAAAATAATTTTGTTTCCATGTTTTTTTTTTGTTTAGTTAATTTTAATAAATTCAAGATAATCGAAGAATTCTTCTTGGAGTTTACCCTTTTATAATTTTATAGTACTAAATTTTACAGTATATTACAAAATATTATATTAAATGTTGTCTGTTGTTTTTATAATAAGAAATTTATGAGAGAGCAGCGATGGCTCAGTTGGTAGAGTACTGGTCCTTTTAACCAGAAGGACTCTGGTTCGATCCTGGTCTCCAGTAAAACTGATATTGGGAGTATTGGGACGCCACTGTATTTATTTACAAATGTCTAGTGACATCAAAGCTCAGGTGGTTCGGAAGTCACCATTATAAGCCGTTTCCCCAATAACACAGGTTGCAATTTTACATAAATTTGATGCAAAACTGCGTCCGTTTTTGCTGTTTGCTGGCATATTGCTGTTATTTTGCTCTATTTTGCTGCACTTGTGTTATTGGGGTTGTCCCGTCGCGATTTGGGAAGCCATAAGGTAGCGTAAAAGTCGACGTTAAATAAATAAGATAAAAAAAAAGAAATTTATGCGAATAATCGTTAATAAATTTTAAGTTAATTGGTCAACAAAATAATTGAAATAATTTGAATTTAAATTAAAATTTTGTTTGACTAACAAGATCCTGTGCGCTTCGCGCGCCCTTACTTTCTGATACTAACCAAATATTAAACATCTAATTATTTGTATTTATATCCATTTGATAAAAATTAAACTAAATTTTATTTAATTCTAAGCAATAAACCACGTAAAACTTTCTATTACTTTTAAATTATAAAATTATAATTTCATGAAAACTTTGTTTTAGTATTAAATATTAGTTTTTAGCTTCCTTCGCAACCGACATTTTCAAAACTTCCAATCAGCTCTCCCGATCAGTTGCCTCACGCACACAGCGATTATTCAAAAATGAACCTGCGCGAATGAACTGACCTTACATTCTCTGTAAAACTGTCCGCTGGACAATACTTCTCTATCTTGCAGAGTGACAATCCAGCCCCTATCTCCGCCTTTTTCCAGCTACACCAAATGATCTCTCCAATCTCTCTGTTGGTTCCGCTGCATCCAGAATCGATAGCTAGTTTCTTGAATTTTCCGCCGTGGAATAACAATCCTGCCGCTCTTTCCACTAGTATCATCTTGTGTCCTCTTCACTCCCGCAACTCCCGTTTCGTTGCTTCCGAGTCTCCTTATTGCTCGTCTTAATATTGGTGGATCTTCACTGTCTTCGTTATTTTACTCTTCGTTCAGATCGTTTTTTGCTCAGATCACTTTTGTTCAGATCCTTTTGCTCAGATCACACTTCTGAATTTGTGAGAACCTTTTTTTTAGAACTAATAACTTAGCGTGCAGGAAAGGATAGCGGGTTTAATAAATAAAATCTTATTGTTAGACAATTTACTCGTTAAAGGTGTGGGAAGTGAAGAGTTCTCTGCTGTTCGCGTACCGCGTATTTATTTACATCGTCCCCCTCGTTACAATTACATTTGATAGCTGTATGCTTCATCATTCGATGTAAATACACGAATATACATATACATCTCGCAACGGGAATTTTAAAATTTTAAAATCCTTACAATATAAAAATTAAATATTTTGTTTTCTTATAAATATATTCAATATGTCCATTTTATATTACTATAAAAAATTATACCCAGATCCTTGATACTTTTAACTCTGCTAATTTTAGTTCCTTGTATGTTTATATCCAAATTTTTGGGTGCGCTATCCACTTGACTACCAAATTCTACATACACCGTTTTATCCGTATTTAACAACTTATTTAGTGCAAGCCAGGTTGATATTTTGTTAAATGATTCATTCATATTAGTTTCGACTTCCTTCCATGTTTTAGCTGTTGTAACAACCGTGCTGTAACAAGTGTTTACTTTTTGCTTTCTGTTCTTAAATAGCTTTTTTTGAGCGTATGTGCTCCTCCTCTTATTCGTAATTGAATAATTTGTCTAATAATATTTGATGATTTACGGCATCAAAAGCTTTGGCAAGATCAAGGTGTGCTCTTATCTATTTTTGCATATATTTCATTTGCTATTCGACTGAAGGCATCTTTTGTACTTTTATTTTTTCTAAAACCATATTGGTTTTTGGTAATAATATCGCATTGGTCCATGGCAATGATAATTCTTTTATGAATCATTTTTTCAAAGATCTTTGTTAAGTTTGAGATCAGAGATATAGGTCTATAATTGTATGGGTATGACCTCCTCTAGTTTCAGTGAGTCAGGCCAAATTGCCTTTTCAAGGCACAGATTGAATAGGTGAACTAAAGGGTCAGTTAAATGTGCAGCCAAATTTTTCAACGTTTTAGCATTGCTATCATCTATTTCATCTTTTTTATTAGCCAATTTGTAGATTATAGATTCAATTTCACATTGGTTAGTACGCGTAAGAAATATACTTTTACTGTTTGTTTTTGGCAGTTTTATTTCTTTGTTCTTGGGGTGTATTATTTTATCGTTAAGTTTTTTGCCAATGTCGCAGAAAAACTTTTTAAAACGTTCAGAAATGTTTACAGGTTCAGTTATCTTCTTCTTGCTTTCCATTAAATAGCTAATGTTATTGTCTTTTTTGTTGTTTTTCCCAGTATTATGATTAATTACATTCCAGATGTTCTTTGAATTGTTCAAACTGGCTTTTATTTGTTCTTTGTCATACAATTCTTTAGCTTTATTAATAATTTTCTTCAAACTTTGAGTAAATTTCGTATATTTATCTCTTTTAATTGAATTGTTAGAATTTTTTTCCACTCTTTATATAATTTTTCTTTTTTATTGCAGGATTTAATAATTGCTTTAGTTATCCAATCTTTCCTAGGTTCTAGTGTTGTTGATTGTACTTATTTTCTTGGTATATTCCGTATTTCTTAGGCATGTTTTTATTTTTTTGATGCAAGCATTTATAATCATATTTGGGTCATTAATTTGCAACAATTTATCCCAGTTTATTGTGGTCTGCTATTACCCTAAGTTTATTGTAATTTATACGCTTAAGAAGGTTTATCCGATTTTGAGTTTATTTGGGAAGTCTTTGAAATTTTTATCATATGTAAGTGACATAATCTACGTCATATCCTTAGTAAAAAGAGCCTAGCTTCACCGTTATCAAGATATTAATCGGCAAAGTTGATTATTTTAACACGGCGCACAGTGTAATATTGTTGACGAACTTTTCGCTAAATCAAATATCTTGAGAACGGATACAGCTTTTGCAAAAAATCAAACACGATTTTAAAAGCCATTCAATTGTCAATATAGGAAAAATAGACTAAAACATTAAAAAATATTTTTAAGTAATAAAAAATGCTTCTAAGTGTACCAATTTTTTTTTTTAATTTCTTCCCATTACTAAAAGAAAAACATTTTATTTCATTTCATAAAACTTATTTCTTACACATTTTGGACTGCCGAAATTAAATACTCTAAAAGAAATTATCAATTTCGAGATAATTTTCATAGAAAATGTAAAAAATGTTGCATGTTAAAAAACATCTTAAAAAACAGATTTTGAAAGTCTTCATCTCTACTACGGCATAGAACTTTTTAATTATATTAATTTTTCACGAATTTGCTGGATGCCAAAGTAAACCTTAAAAATTGTCTCTATTAATACAACTTCAAGCTAATGGCCAAGTTAAGACAGTGTATTTAATAAATAATTACAAGACACTTTTTCAAATACTCCAAAAAAGCTTTAAAATGAGCTAAATTGAATACTATTCCAATGTATAGTTCCTGATATATTAAACTTATGAACTTTTCTTTTTTTTGTAAAGGTTAAGATCAAGGTTATTATTTATGGGAACAATATATAGTTTTATATTATCAAAAGTAATCATATATACGTAAAACATTGTAATAACATTTTGCAATGCTAGATTACTGGAAAAGATCAACATCTTCTACATTTTTCATGGAAATTATGTCGGAATTGATAAATTTTTTTTGTCGTATTTAATTTCGGCAGTCCAGAATCTGTAAGAAATAAGTTTTATGAAGTTAAAAAAATTTTTTTCTTTTAGTAATGGGAAAAAGTAAAATAAAAGCATTTTTTATTACTTAAAAATATTTTTAATGTTTTAGTCTATTTTTTCTATATTGACAATTGAATGACCTTTAAAATCGTGTTTGATTTTTTGCAAAAGCTCTATCCGTTCTCGAGATATTTGATTTAGAAAAAAGTTCGTCAAGAATGTTACACTGTGCGGCGCCTTATGCGACGTGCACGCGCGACATAACGTTTCAGGCTATAACTTTGAAGATACAATTGGCGTTTTTCTGAAAAACTAATATGTTATTAATGTCAGTAATTATAATATCATATTAAAATTTCAGAGACCTTAGCTTCACCGTTTTTAAGATATGCTTGTTCAAAGTAAAAAATCTCGCTCACTTTGTCACGCGTGCGAGCCGCAGAGTGAAGAAGAGAGGAAAGTGACAGTTAGATGCGACAACACTGGCTTCACTCAGCTAAGTAGACATGCGCTCCAAACGGCACGGGCCACCACACATATGATCTATTGCACATTTTTAACATAAATCTCGAACGTCGTACGTACATTATAGAAAATTTAATGAAAGCAACTGATATAAAAATGTAATTTACTAATTGAGGAGCTAGATCAAGAAATTGGCCGACCACTCGGCCATGGCCAATAGACATGATGGGCAGAGTCGATTCTTGAAAGCCTGCAAATCAATTTAAAAAAAATACGATCACGTACAGCATAAAAAACGCAACTTTTTTACGTTTCTAAGTTTTTGATTCGATAAATAGTTTCCGAGATAAAAAATAAAAACTGCAAAATTTTTATCGATCGTAATCATTAAATTTCGAAATGTAAATCGCTGCATCTCCTTGATAAATGCATAAATCAATTTGAAATTTTCAGCATAGATAAAGTAACTACTACCGATACTGAAAGCACTATTAGAATAATAATATTCTGCGTCAGTGTCATAAGATTTAATTGATAAGTGATCTACCCAAAAGGTTAGGTTTTTCGTTATTCCAAGGGCACCATTGGGTCCCTCCTTGAAAGTTACTAGAGATATGACCTTTATTATATTTTATACCACTAATCTCGCCAGACTTCAATATAATCTGGTGATAGCGTACTTCGACCTCTATTTGACCTCTAGAGGTCACGTTAACCTTAAATCTAGAGACATACCCGAACATAAAATTTCCCACTCTTTTCAATTCCGGTATAAAAAATAGGGATTTCCGTTTAAAAAAATAAAGGTGACCTTCAAATGACCTTGAAATTGAAGTTCAAAGTCAATTCCAAGGCCATCATTGGATTCCTCGTTGAAAGATGCCTAGAGTATGACCTTTGTTTTTTTTTATACCACTAATCCTAGAAAATTTTCAGGGGTTTCCTTAACTTTTCTTCACCTTGTATATACAGCCTGTCTCATAATCGGTTAAAAGCTCTCGCCAGTGGATAGAGGGGATAATTCTAAGACATAAAAATCTTCGACTTTTTTTTCGATCAAACGTCTAGATACGGAGATATCGGCGATTGAAAATTGAGCTATTCAACGAATGAACGCGCGAATGGCTGAAAGAGCGGCGAGCCAAGTGGGGAACGCTTGCTTGCTTGTCGCTCTCCTCCGTATTTGTACGCTCATTCGTTGAATAACCCAATTTTCAATAGTTGATATCTCCGGATCTAGACGTCGGATCGAAAAAACTCGAAGATACGTATATACGTATGTCTTGGAATTGTCTCCGAGGGACTATTCACTCGCGAAATCAGTCGAGCACCGAAATCACTAGGTGGCTGGCGCCGCCACGCGACCGGCGCGACGTATCATGTGAGCCAAGGCGTGAGCGTCGAAATTCGGCGCACTTGTTTTGACTGAAAATTCGCACTAAATGCCGATAGGCGCTAGATCGCGGAAAAACAACAATCTATCTATGCTTCGTAAGAAAGTGAGTTGCCTCTCATCTCTTGTGGAGTACACATATAAGTTCTGTTCATTACTGTTGGTTCGAACAAGGATTCGAGTGTTTTTATAACAACGGCAAGTCAATATCTTATAACTATTTATTTTTATTAACGTTTGCTTTTACCAACTAATTTTATTTTCAAAATTTTAATTTTAGCTTAACTAGGGGAAACGAGAGGAGGGAACTACCTTGGATCGAGCACATTTTTCGTTAAAATGACTGAATATCCGCAGACTTCAACAGAAAGCTTGTTGAATAGCGAGCAAAGTATTTAGCTTAGTAGCAGCCCGAACACTCGCCTGAATATCAATGTCGTTACACCGAAAGCTAGATCAATGACCTGCTTTTGGGACGTACTGGAAACAGAAAAAAAGTCAGTATTCCGAACTACGTGAAAAATATTTGGAAATTAAGTAATTTTTATAAATCAGCGACATTCAAAAACATTAGGGATGAGACAATTATAGACTTAAAAAATTTTGCTCGTTAAATCAGATGATTTAGAATTTTTTTATGGATCTTTTTATAAAGTACCTGAAAAATTTAGTTTCTTGATTGGTGATAAATTTTTGATAAAAGATATAGTAAAATACACGCTTATTAAGCCTGATGATTTTTGGTCATTAGAAGAAAATTAAAAAAAAATGTCTCAGAACAATGAAAAAAAATGTAGTGCAGTATTACGAGAAAAAGCAGCGAATAATTTTTCAAAAATGGACGTTTGAAAAAATATAGTGTGCATGTTACAAACCTATCTTTGCAAAGAAGAAAATAAAAATGATTATGACAAAGAAGTATATGAATTGATAACTAAGGCGATTGAAGTTGATACATCAATCGAAGAAGTGTACGATAGAGAAGGTTTGTCGCAAGGTTTTACTTATTCAGTCAAAATAAAATGCGCGGTTTGTACAAATATTAATAAAATCTAATAGATGGGTTATATCAAATATAAAGACATACAAACTCACAAACTAATAGATAAAAAGCTAAACAAGAAATTTAGAAGCATATAATAAAAATCAAAACGAGAATAAAAACATTACTATAAATTTGACATGTAATGAAAATATCTCGGAAAATATTCAAGAAAAAGAAAATGCTGAGGTAAATTTATTAAATATGCAAGGTTATGAATCCTCGTATGGATCTACTGATACACCTGCTTCTTGCTCCGAACAGCGAACCGAAATGTTTAGTGATGAAATTTCATCAACTGCATCGACCGAATATTCCCCGACCGAGGCTTCGACATCTTCACTTATAGTAGAATCATTTGATATACTTAATAAAAAATCGGGGGAATATTAAATCGAGATAGCTACCGAACAGGTAGTTTCGATAAGAACCATTCTATTGTTCGGAATATTAATCCACAACTTTCAAGATCAGATATACAGAATATGTTAGCTTCCTTAGATGTAAATCAAACTAAAATAACTCAGTACATGCCACTTTTAGATCAACTTTCGATAGTAATAAAACAAAATGCGAATCTCACTGAAACGTTAAATGCTTTTTTAGAAAGAAAACAAGCTGATTCAGAAAATAAATCTAAGTTCCAGTCAGGTTCTAGCAGTAACTTTTTACAAAAACTTATAAATAACACTGTCAACTAGTCGACTTAAAAAAAACATGGGTCTGCACACGACGAATCAATAAAATTTTTGCAACTTCTCTGTTTACTTTAAATGGTAGGATGTGTTATGAAACCCTTTATGCTAATTTACCGCTTCCATCACCAAGCAGCATAAGCCGTTACATCAATTTGTCATTATGTATTATAACAGAGGGTGACTGCAGAACCAAGGAACTTAAAACTTTTTATTATCAAAAAACTTACCATTAAGGGTAGGTTACAGTCACAAAAAAGATTCTCTATTTAATAATATATATTTACAGAAATGTAACTATGTTTTAGTTACATAAAAGTAGAGAAAGAAACAAATTTTCAGCCTATTTCAATCAAATTTCAAAGAGTTATATCTTAAAATGTAATAAAAAAGGTGCTTATTCGAAATGTTTCTTACGGGGCAAAGTTTCAGATATCACCAAAAACTATACTTTTTTTATACGTAGTGCCAAGACCTGCAACTTTACACAGGCTTTTGTTCGTATACTCAAAAATATAAATTACAGACCCTTTTGAATCAGCGAAACATTAAAAAAGTGAAAAAATGCTCTATTTTTAACAACATAATTTTCAGTAAAAAATTGAAGAATTATTTGAAGGAAAAAAACCTGTGTAACTTTTTTATAAACATAGGAACCAACCTTCGTAAACTATTTCCAGCTGGATTCAAAGAAACGTGCCCCGTAAAAAACATTTGGAAGATAGAAAAAGTTGATTTTGAGAAAAACAACTTTAAAGTTAACTTTAAAGTTTCTCACAAAAATAATTTCATAGCTTTATTAGTTGAGCAGGTTCAAAATTTTCAAGCGTAGTACAACACTTCTTCCTCCTTTTTTATTGAAGTTTCTGATGACTGTTGATATTTTTTGGAATTTATTGCACTTATCAAGACTAAAATTTCTGTTTCGACTACTTCCATGGCACGCGCGCGCGCGTGTGTGTGTGTGAGTGAATACGCCGTATCTCACCTTCTACTGAACGGATTTTCATCGTTGACGGCTCATATTTTTTGCTTTTTTTTGTGATTGCGGCAAAAAAATCTTTTTTTTTTTCAAAACAAAGATCGGAAAATCTACAGTACTCAAACAGCTCTTATACAACTTTTAGATATTGCCAAACTGGCTGCAGAACAATGGAATGTCACAATTATGGTTTTCTTCGACTTCTCTAAAGGTTTTGACAGAGTAATCCACACGAAACTTCTAAGTATCTTGAGAAAGTTAAATTTCTCAGATGAAGCTCTTCATTGGATCGAATTTTATCTATCAAACAGAAAACAGACAATTAAACCTGCCAATAATTCTCATTCTTCCTGGAGAAATGTTTCGTGTGAAGTTCCTCAAGGCTTGGTGCTGAGTCCCTTTCTTTTTTCTCATTAAATTTCTTTTTTCAGATATGTCTTAAGGTACTGTGGGTCTACGCTGATGATATCACAATCTACCTACCATGTCACCCAAATAAATTAGAAGAGGGAGTTGCCATGATCAATGAGGATATAAGAAGAATTGTTGCATGGTCAAAAAGTCTAGAACTGAAACTAAACAAAGCCAATATTCAAGTCATGATAATCGGATCGATTGCTAACATACGAATTCTAGATAATTCTAAATATTCCTAAAGTATGGGTTGATTGCGAGGACATACCCTTTTCAAACTCAGTTAAATATCTAGGGATCAACATCACTCTGGACTTAACATAAGAAAAAGAGACTAAAATAAGATCTAAGAAAATCTATGGAGTACGCAACAGCTAAAAGTCACTAGACACATACTTCCAAGACATTTGAAGGCTAAACTCATATCAACTTTGATTTTTCCAATCCTGGACTACTGCTGTGCTGCTATGTTTCATATTAAACTAAAATCGGACAAAGTTTTTTAAATAGCTCTCAACTATTAAAGGTTAAAGGTTAAAACACGAAGGTTAAACACTAACTATCTTGACACAGAGGTGTAATACGGCCACTCGATCTTTGAGACTAGATCTTCTAACAATCAACGTTCCATTCTGCAAACTGGATTTTAGAGAACTATCCAGTCTCTCACTTGGACCAACCATGTGGAATGCTCTACTGATTCAGATCAGACAGACTGCAACATTAACTACGTTCAAGGAGCAGCTCTTGCAACATCTGCTGCAGCGAAACGGATGAAATTAAGAATAATCAAGAACCAAGATCTAATATTCATATCTGACACATGTACACAAACAAACATACATACACTCATAGACATACTTACTGACAGAAAGAAATTAAATGTAAGTTGGACCTTATGTTAAATAAAAAAAAAATTACTTTCTCATATTCTTAGACACTTTTAGAACACATATCTGAAATAAAAAGAAATGACTTTTTCGTTCATTATTGACTATACCCTTAAGTGGCTTAGAATTGACAACAAAAGTGTTTGAACATTTTACAACTCCACTAACTCACCGGTTCAGAATATTTTCTACGGCAAGTCACTTTTTCTTCTGAAAATCAGTCTTTGAAAGAAATTTCAATAATATAATTGGTGTTCCGAACAGGTTTTTTAGCCTAGTTGGGCTTAAAATAAAGGTAAAAGTATATACTTTGTAACGGTCCGATAACGTAAATGACCTTATACACGGTTTGCTAGAATATTTTCAATCAACACAAATTAATGTAACAATGCCAACGTTTGACGATTCAAAAAATAATCCGATTGAATTCCTAGAAAAATTTGATAGTTATTCGAAAAAGAGACGTTTCACCCCGACGCAGCAAGGCAGTCGAGGAAGCCTTATTCGATCACGCAAAGATGTGGTTTGACGGAATGATTCCTTTTCGAGATTACGATCAGTTTAAGATGAAATTTATTGAGGAATTTTTCTTGATTGAGGCACGAATAAAGGCCAAAGAACAGTGGAAATCGAGACGATTTTGCGCACAGGATGGTTCCTTTTCTGACTACTTCAGCGCGCAGATTCGAGCCGCAAAATACTGTGCGTTAGACATGAAAATGTACGAAATTAATTTCAATATAATCCAGCAATTACCCCAGAAAACGCGTCAAATTTTATCGACGATTGATTATTACGATACGGAGAAAATTTCGCGTACACTTGCTCGTTTAGATTTTGCTTATAACGATACCGAAAGGCAGAAACCGCAAAGTAAATTCTCGAATTATAATTATAACAATGATCGTTCCGACAAGGACATTCGTGATCGGGGCAATAATAGTCGCAACCAAGTAAATTCCCAAGATCATAATACGCTGAACAATAATGCGCGGAATAGAAATTTTAATAATCGTTGGAATGGTTCGAGAGAGGATAACCGTACTCGTAATATCAATCAGCCAATCTGGCGAAATAATCAAGGATCCACGGCTGTAACTGTAAGTAGTTCCCAAGATGCGCGATATGCGGACATACGACGACCAGCAGAAAATGCGACGCAGAGCAGACCCGGTCAAAATTCTCGAACGAAGCTCGAGCGCAAATCGGTGCACTGTTCACATCAAACGTTTAAGAATTTTTACAGGACTAAATTCGCGAATGGAAGGGGCGTACCAATTTCTAAAAGCTACGCGACCAAATGAATTGTTATCGGTCGATTTTTTCGGTCCACTGCAAGATATCTTTAGTAAATTGGTGACATTTTATCTCATTCGACGCGCAAACACACACATTTGCATAAACAAATTGATAAATCATTACTTTAAAAATATCGGCAAGCTGGACAAAATTTTATCCGATAACGGAACGCAATTTACATCCCATTTGTGGAGACGTACCCTTGAGTCCCACGGACTCGTCGTGCTGTTCTCTTCGGTCAGGCATCCGCAATCCAATCCGGTGGAACGCACGATGCGAGAGTTGGGGCGCTTATTGCGAACGTACTGCTCGTAAAATCACGCTGTGTGGGCAAGACGTGTGCAGCAAGTCCAAGAACGCTTAAACCTGTGTGCTCGTCAAAATACTAACGCAGTCCCTTATTCGCTACACTTTGGAAAATCCGTCAAAGAAAAAATTTATGAAATATTCCCGCTATTAAAACGTGAATCTATTGATCTCGAGCCACAATTTCAATGGGCGAACGAGAGGCTTACGCGTGCTTTTGAGCAACGATGTAAAAAACAAAAGAGTGTATCCAAAATTGAATTAAAAGTCTGAGACCTAGTCTTATTAAAAGTACCGCATTTATCAGATGCGTCACAAAAACAAACGCAAAAATTATTTCATTTATACGAAGGTCCCTACTGCATTATAAGACAAATTTGAAGTAGCACATAAAGATAATCATACTCAAATATTACAGTAGTATGACTGCTTATTAAATATTGTAAGCTTATTTTATGACAGTGTGTAAACATGCACGACATAGGTGTAAATAGTAAAGGTGATATATATGTAAATAATTTAAAAATAATAACAGATGTGATACTCGGGGGGGAGGGGGAGGAGAATGTATGTAATGGTTCTCCGTACGAGGATAAATATGTAGAAATAAGGTATGATTGGATCTCGTAGGAAGATGAAGTGAGCGTAAATCGTTGATTGCATTCTGACGTTTGTCTGGGCCTTCGTCGCTTTTAACCTACAAATGTGCAGAAACTGTGTGGTGTGTATGTAAATGTCGATATGCGCGCCGTAGGGCTTCCCCATCGAAAGGGGATGCATGTAACGGTTAGCGCTGTTGAGGAGTGCGAGGTATTATCCTCAATCGCAAATTACGTTCGATATGAGAGGGAGTGGGGGAGGTTTAGACCTCGCGATCCGAAGCTCGTCAAAATTGGAATGCAACGCTTGATCGGCCTATTCGATTCGAGTCGCCGGAGTCGACGGACGTCTCTCCGACCCTCATGCGAGCTCCAGCCAGTCCCTGCGAGGGTAAGTACAACTTATAGTTTAAATGCGGAGCAACGTAAACTCATATTCAAAACGTCTTGTTTCTTTGTAAAGTTCTGGTGCCGGGAGATAATAAATAAAAAAAAAAAAAAAAACCAGGACCAACTTCGGAGATTGGACGCCGCACCAACGACCGACGCAATCTCCGCAATCAACGTGGCACCAGGAACCTGCGCGGCAAAAGGAAGCGAGCAATCGCGATTTGTGAGGGCTGTGCGCGCGAGAGCGTTACCTGTAAAAATTGGCAATTTCTCGACCCCCCCCCCCCCGAGACCTAAATAAAATTACATCGTAAGCTACACTTGAGTCTCAATTTATTACAGCACAAATTTAAATAATTTTAAAAGTTACGGCTTCAAATACAATTTTCTAAAAATATTAAAATTAACTTTTGTTGTGTCTTGACCTTGTAGGATAAGACTTTAATATATATATATATATTATATGTAATAACTCGAATATGGTCGGTGGCTGAAGCTGCACCAAATTCATATTGATGTTGCTGATAATTACAATTTTTTTTTTAGTTATTTAAGGCTAGGGTACACTCAAAAATCACCAAAAAAACTCATTTTTTTTTATTTCAGAAATGTGTTCTAGAAGTATCAAAGAATGTATAAAAGCATTCATTAGAGTCAAAATAAAAAAATTTCAATTCTTAATTTTTAAATAATAAAACAAAAAAACGAAGTTTTAATGAAATTTCGTAAAAATGAATAACGCTTTATTTTTTTAATTTTCTGATTCATAATACGAAATGTACTATGAAATACATAGTATGTGACGTCTATGACGCGTCAGGACGGTCAGGATTCAATAATGAGAATGCACCCTAATGTTATAGCACATATACTGTAATGTAACACAGCAGGCACGTCGGCTGCTACTGTTTACTTCATTCATTGGCGGACACATTATCTATTTGTTCAAAACGAAATCAATTAATACAAACCATCATTTAACAAAATAGAATAATCTATAGGAACTTGCAACTAAAAGTTATGCTCTAAAGAAGAAAATCTTAAAACTGTTTTGAGTAATCCAGAATAACCTGTTGATTCAACTAAGAATAGGCATTCAATTTTATTAGTTAATTATTAAGCAAGGAAAAACTTGCTTAAACATATTGAATACAGTGAGTGAGTGAATGAGTCGCTTGTACATTTATCAAGTGATAAAATTAATAAAATTTTATATATTAGTGTATCTTTTAATAATAGCAGATAGCATCATCGAACACACAAATTTTACTCATTATATTGTACTCAACGAGAGAAAAGAAATCAAGGACAATGTGAAGAATGAGATACATTTTTTCAATCTTCTAGTGCCATGGAAGTAGTCGAAACAGAAATTAGCTGGAAACGAATCTCTTAGTCTTGATAAGTGCACCAAATTAAAAAAAATATCAGCAGTCATCAAAAACTTCATTAAAAAAGCAGGAAGAAGTGTTGTACAGTGCTGGAAAATTTTGAACTGCTCAACTAATAATGCTATAAAATTATTTTTGTGAGAAACTTTAAAGTTGTTTTTCTCAAAATCAACTTTTTCAATCTTCCAAATGTTTCTTACGGGTAATTTTCATCGGATCCAGCTGAAACTGTGCACACAGGTTGGTGATTATGTTTACAAAAAAGTCATATTTGGTTTTGTTCTTAAAATAATTTCTGTTTTTTATTGATAATTATATTGTTAAAAATAGAGCAATAATAAACTCATGTGTGGAAAAAGAAAAAATATATAACGAAATGGAAAAAAATTCAAAAAAATAATCATCTAAAAAGAGAATATAAAAATTATAGCAAGATATTAGATAAGAATATAAAGGATGCAAAAATAAAATATGAAACAAGCCTTATTGAAACAAAAAAAAAAAAATAATAATCCAAAGTATCTATGGTCAATAATTAAAACAAAAGTAGACAAAAATAGTAATAAAGATAATAATATTAACAAAATTTATAATGCAAACAAAGAAATCATAAAAAACCAAATTGAAATTGCAAATACAATGAAAAGGTGTTACTGTAAAATGGGAGAAAAAATGAGTACAAAAAGTAAAAAACCGAATAATAAAAAAATTTAAAATGCCAACAATGCATGTAAAATCAATATTTATAAAACCAAGAAATGAAAATGAAATTCTCAAAATCATCAATAATCTTAAAAATAAAAATTTTGGAGTGGATAAAATAAACTCTAAGACACTAACAATACTATCAAATCATATCTCAGATCCTCTATCATATATTTTTAATAAGTGTATTGAAAAAGGTGTTTGGCTTGATGTCTTGAAAGTTGCTGAAGTTATTCCAATTTATAAATCTGAAAGTAAAAATGATACTGTTAGCTATAGACCAATATCCATAATCTCAAATCTAGCAAAAATTTTGGAGAAGATAATTTATAATAGAATATATTATTACATAACAAAAAATAATATTCTACATCAGAATCAATTTGGTTTCATTAAAAACAAGGGAACTAAAGATGCACTAAATTTCCTTACTAATACAATTTATAAAAATTTAGATAAGAGTTTAGCAATTATAATAGCTTTTCTAGACCTTGCAAAGACATTTGATCCTGTAAACCATAAAATACTATTGGATAAATTATATGCATACGGAATGAGAGGTAAAATGCATAAATTACTAAAAAGTTACTTGGATAATAGAATGTAAAAAATCCGTTTAGGACAAAATGAAAGTGAATTTTGTACAATACAGGTGTACCTCAAGGTACAGTACTGGGTTCATTACTTTTTATTCTATATATAAATGATCTACTTACTAAAATGCCAATAAATACCATATTATCTTATGCTGATGATACCGCATTAATATCAACAGGAAATAATTGGAAAGAAGTAGAAATTAAAATTAATACATACTTAGATGAAGTTGCTGGTTGGCTAGCTATTAACAAGTTGACGCTTAATACGAACAAAACAAATTATATTACATTTGGGAATTATTGTGATAGTATTCCCTTGAATACTATCACAATAATTGACGTTAAAATAAATGGTAATGAAATAACGAGAGTTGAAAGTTGCAAATACTTGGGAATCATAATTGATTATAATCTCAAACGGAATAAACATATTGAATACATAATAAAAAAAACTAAATACTTAATATTTATGTTTTATAGGTTATCTAAGATTATGCAAATAAAAAGTTTGCTTTCTTTCTTAGTATAATAAGTTATGGGATTATTGCTTGGGGTGGTGCCTACCTAAAACACTTTACAATTATTACACAGAACACAAAATAGAATAATTAAAATAATACTCAAAAATACTTTTATCCAATATAGACCACTCAACTTAAATCAATTATTTGCGCTAGAAAACCTAAGTATAACTACAAAATTTTTAAAAGTAAATATTCAAATTTAAACAGTAAAACAAGAAATAAAAGTATTAAAATGCCAAAAATATTCAAAACTATAAGTGAAAAGAGTACTTATATATCAGCGGTTAAGTTATTTAATCTATTACCTAATGATCTCAAAGTATTAGAATTAGAAAATAAGTCTTCAATTATTAAATTAAAGAAATGAGTTATTGAAAATATTTAAAAGAAAAATATAATCAGGGATTTATATTGTTATGTGGATTTGTGGATTTGTTAACTAATGACTCTATAGGTCTAGAATTTATATTCTGTTATTGGTCTAATTACGAAGTTGGTACTAATGTTAATAGCTTTAAGTCTGAGGGGGTCTTATGGTATGCTCCAAGCGTATCTAAGACCTGCTCATCGTAGTGTATAAGATCTTAATATTAAGTTAATTTCGGACTTGCGCACAGGAAACTATGTTTTCCTCTGCAAGATTGTATCTTGCAATGTAATGTATTTGTATACTTACTCTGAATAAAGATAATAAATAAAATTAATATCTTTTGAACTAATACGTTTCATAAGCAGAAAAACTATACAACTCTGAACATGTAAAAGATCTACCTTTTCCCAAAATTTTAAGTAATTTAAAGTCTTTTTACTGCCGTAATCGTTTCCCCTAGAAAACTCATTTTTTTCGGATTTCAGTTTTTTATTCAAAAACTAATTCACAAAATAGCTTGAAATTTTTACAGATTATAGCTATATATATTCTTAATTACATGCTTTTTTTAAAAAAAAAAACACATTTTTTTTAAAAACAAAAGAACCATAAGAACTAGGGTAACTTTTTTTCTTTGAAGTTATAGGTATTTTTATGCTCTTTAAATTGGCCTTTGTTCGATTCAAATATGGGGATATCCTCATAACTTTTGATATTATGAAAAAAAATTTTTTTTTTTAATTTCAAAGCACATTTATGTCCTTTAGTATATAGGTTCAGATGACCACTCTAAAAGTTAAAACACTCGCGTAATTCATTTATAGTATACGGCGTCAAGGTTAAAAGGTGAACAAAAAAAAATGTTTCATTTTAATCGTAAAACAACTGCGTCAAAGATCTTTGCCCACTTCATGTAAATAGATAAAGGGCATGTGTGTTGACTGTCGAACAATCCACACACGTCTGCTTTTATTTTTGTGTGATATTTGAAATTTTACGACATCGGTCGTACCATGAAATATACGCGGTGGACGTTTCTCGGAATCTAAGCAGGATATAGAAAAATGTTTCAGACAAAAGTTGAAGGGTCAGAGGGGGCCATCTAATAGTGCTAATGACCTTGACCTTGAAGTTGATTTTCAAAGTTATTTCAAGGTCAAAGTTATTACAATGGTATGAGAATCAAGGTTATGGCAAGGTCGAATGAGGGTCAAATTTACGAATTTAAACTCTCTACTTGCATTTTTAGCCAAATACTTGAATAATTGTTTTAGACAGATGTTAAAGGGAACAGAGGGGTCTCTACCGATATTCTAACCTTGACCTTGAACTCGATATTCAAGATTATTTCAAGGTTATAGTGATTTTTTAAAATGGGAATCATTACTTTCGTAAACCATCTACCCACTAAACCCTTCACCCGAGTTTAAATAAAGTAAGTTTAAGTAAATCATTGATCAAACCGCAAGCCGCCAAATCGACCAAACTCGGCCCACTCCGAGTTTAATTAAGTAAATCATTGACGATTCTTGGGGGCTTGCGGTTTGGTTAAGGGTTTATTTAATTGAACTCGAGGTTGGCAGGGTTTGATGAATTTGGGGGCTTGCAGTTTGATCAATGATTTACTTAAACTCGGAGTGAGAAGGATTTAGTGGGTAGATGGTTTACGAAAGTAATGATTCCCGTTTTAAAAAAATCACTATAACCTTGAAATAACTTTAAATATTAAGTTCAAGGTTAAGGTCAGAGTATCGGTAGATGACCCCTCTGTTCCCTTAATTTAATATCTGCCTAATTTTTGAGGTATTTGGCTTTAGGTGATGAAAAATGTAAGTGGGGAGTTTAAATTCGTAAATTTGACCTTCATTTGACCTTGCCATAACCTTGATTTCTCATACCACACAACCCCTACTATTTTCAAAAATAGATTATTCCATTTTAAAAAATCACTTTGTCTTGAAATAACCTTAAAAATCGACTTCAAGATTAAGGTCGTTGGCATCATTGGGTGGCCCCCTCTGTCTCCTTCAAGTTTTAAATGTGTTGATTATGTCATTCTCGAACTATCGTGAGAAAATCGTTTAATTCTATTTATAGCGAAAATACATTTTAAACATTCAGTTAAGTTAAGCCTCTAGCACTTTAAAT
>JAWWML010018974.1:0-19607 GCA_035047165.1 Ormyrus rosae
TTTCAGAACCAAAAAGTGGCCTTTCCGGTCGAGAGTGGAATAAAATACTATATGCAACACGAGGCAAAAATAGATTTATCCCTTGAGTAATTATACTACCCTTACGAGAATATTTTTTCCTCGGGTGATTACTGTCCTCGCTTTGCTCGGGCAGTAAAGGCATCCTCGCGAAAAATATTCTCGTTCAGGCAGTACACTCACCCGCGGGAAAAATCTTCTACTTTTGCTCCTTGTTGCATAATCTACTATTATTTGTTGTAAATAAAAAATAAGCCTCTTTATGTATTATGTATTGAACCACAGTATTAAGTAACACTTTTTCACTTATTCAATAAATGACTATTCACTTATTACACGTGGAAGGCTTTTCAGATGGCGAAAAAGGGCATATACGCTTCGAATAAGTTAATTTTCATTTATTCTACTTTAAAGAGTACCTGGTCATGGCCTAAAAGTTGAAAAAGTGTTCATATACTCTCAAATTTGTTACATACTGATCAAAAGGTACATCAAAAGGTGATCCCCAAACTATCTTAAGTGATTTACGACTCAATTAATCGAATTAATACACATTAAGGGGGTTTTATACCGAAAAAATATCAATTTTTTTATTTGATTTTTTGATTCTATACTTTATCCAAAACTTAGAAAAAAATTGTCATGCACAAATTTAAAAAATTTTCAAAATTACGGCTTAAAATGCAAGTTTCTAAAAATATTTAAATTAACATTTGCTAAATAAATCAGTGTAAAATAGTTTAATTATGATTTTAACATTATCAAACATTTTTTTATCGTGCTTTACTAATTTTGGTTAATTTGATAAAAGAATTTCAATTTTGAAATTTTGAATTGAGCATGCTCATCGCGCTTCAGTTCGTGTCGCCACAGTCGCCGCAGGCTGTGCGTTTTGTCAGCTAATCGCTTTTTAGTCCTAATGTTTTGCCTCAAGTGTGCGCTGAGGTTAACTATATTGTTTATTCTTTGAAGCAAAGTGTAAAATCATTTAATGTATTCAAAGAAACTACTCCTTGACACAACGCTACTACTTCAAAGCAGGTAAATTTTAAAGTTCCATTATCATTTCAAGCTGTCAAGCTAAAAAGAACTTTCGTTTTTCTGTTTCAGGTCCTACTCTTAAGCCAACATAAGGCTGTACTTTTTGGTATTTTTTGATAGTGTTGTGTTTAAAAAATTATTATAAAAGTGTAATTTTTAAGTGCCATTATAGATTTGCACTTTTTAGCAGTGTGGCAGTGTTACATTATGCCACAGACATTATGCTGCTTTAAACATCATGCATTTGGAGTATAACCATCTTCAACTTATTGGAGAAGAAATAATTATACAGTTATTGAGTTAGTAATGATAAAAAGCAGGTGTTAATCAAACAATGAAATGAAAACAAAACAAAAAAAAATTCAAAAGTAATAAAGGCGAAGTTGTAAATGTTCAGAGCAATAAGGAAAGATCCCAAGGGGTAAAAAAGCTAGAGGGCAGCGAGATGCTCAGAAACAGGGTACTAATTAAAAAAAGCAACAAAAAAACTAAAAGAAATTTAAGGATAACAAAGGTGAAGCTGTAAATTTTGAGAACAAGAAGAAAAGATCCCAAGGAGCGAAAAAACTAGAGGACAGCGAGATGCTCAGAAACAGGGTATTAATTAAACAAAGCAACAAAAAAAAACAAAAAAAACAAAAGAAATTCAAAGGGAATAAAGGCGAAGCTGTAAATATTGAGAACAAAAAGAAAAGATCCCAAGGGGCGAAAAAGCTGGAGGGCAGCGAGATGTCTAGAAAAGTAAATGTCGCCAAAGCAGCATTGCAAAAATAAGCTTAGCATGCGCGCACGAAGAGTATTGGTCGTACTAAGACCTTATAAACAGAGCGGCGAAAGTCTCTGTGAGCCACTTGTGTTATGATCTTTAATAGAAGAACATTAATATTTTCGAATGCAATTTTAATCCTCTCACTCACAGTAAGAAAGGAAGGAAAATAAAAGCAGGTGTTAATCAAACAACGAAATGAAAACAAAACCAAAAGAAATTCAAAGGTAATAAAGGCGACGCTGTAAATGTTGACAACAAGAAGAAAAGATCCCAAGGAGCGATAAAGCTGGAAGGTAGCGAGTTGCCCGTCGAGCCCTATAGAAAAAATCGAGGTGGAAATCGAGCTCGATTTCAAGTTCGAATCCACCTCGATTTGTCTCGAATCCAGCTCGATTTCCACCTCAATTTCGAGGTGGATTGCCTCGATTTCGACGTCGATTTTAAACTGGAGTTGCCTCGATTTCCACCTTGATTTCCCGTTCGATTCGCCGCGATTTTCATCTCGAAATTCGAGGCTAATCGAGGTGGAAATCGTGGCGAATCGAGCTATGAATCTAGGAGAAAATCAAGGCCAATCGACTTCGAAATCGACGTGGAATTCGAGGCGAATCGAGCTCGGAATCGAGGTGGAAATCGAGGGGAATCGAGGTAGAAATCGAGGCGAACTAAGCTCGAAATCAAAGTGGAATTCGAGGCTAATCCACTTCGAAATCGAAGTGGAAATCGAGGCTAATCGAGCTATGAATCTAGGAGAAAATCGAGGCCAATCGACTTCGAAATCGAGGTGGAATTCGAGGCGAATCGATCTCGGAATCGGGGGAGAAATGGAGGCTCATTCAGCTCGAAATCGAGGTGGAACTCGAGGCTAATCGAGCTCGAGATCGAGGCGGAAATCGTGGCGAATCGAGCTATGAATCTAGGAGAAAATCAAGGCCAATCGACTTCGAAATCGAGGTGGAATTCGAGGCGAATCGAGCTCGGAATCGAGGTGGAAATCGAGGGGAATCGAGCTCGGAATCGAGGTAGAAATCGAGGCGAACTAAGCTCGAAATCAAAGTGGAATTCGAGGCTAATCCACTTCGAAATCGAAGTGGAAATCGAGGCTAATCGAGCTATGAATCTAGGAGAAAATCGAGGCCAATCGACTTCGAAATCGAGGTGGAATTCGAGGCGAATCGATCTCGGAATCGGGGGAGAAATGGAGGCTAATCCAGCTCGAAATCGAGGTGGAACTCGAGGCTAATCGAGCTCGAAATCGAAGTGGAAATCGAGGCTAATAGAGCTATGAATCTAGGAGTAAATCGAGGCCAATCGACTTCGAAATCGAGGTGGAATTGGAGGCGAATCGATCTCGGAATCGGGGGAGAAATGGAGGCTCATTCAGCTCGAAATCGAGGTGGAACTCGAGGCTAATCGAGCTCGAGATAGAGGCGGAAATCGTGGCGAACTAAGCTCGATATCAAAGTGGAATTCGAGGCTAATCCAGTTCGAAATCGAGGTGGAAATCGAGGCTAATCAAGCTCGAGATCGAGGTGGAATTCGAGGCTAATCCAGCTCGAAATCGAGGTGGAAATCGAGGCGAACCGAGCTCGGAATCGAGGTAGAAATCGAGGCGAACTAAGCTCGAAATCAAAGTGGAATTCGAGGCTAATCCAGTTCGAAATCGAGGGACATCCAGCTCGAACTCTAGATGAATATCGAGGCAGCCACAGCTCGAAATCGAGATGGAAATCGGGGCGAGTCGAGCTCGGAATCGAGGTGGAAATCGAAGCAGCTACAGCTTAAAATCGAGGTGGAAGTCGAGGCAACTCTAGCTTAAAATCGAGGTGAAAATCGAGGCAACTCCACTTTAAAATTGTAGTCGAAATCGAGGTGGAAATCGTGGCGAATCGAGCTCGAAAGCGAGGTGAAAATCGAGGCGAATCGAGCTCGAAATCAAAGTGGAAATGGAGGCGAATCGAGCTCGAGATCAAGGTGGAAATCGTGGCGAATAGAGCTATGAATCTAGGAGAAAATCGAGGCCAATCCACTTCGAAATCGAGCTGAATATCAAGGCAGCTACAGCTCGAAATCGAGGTGGAAATCAAGGCGAATCGAGCTGGTAATCGAGGTGGAATTCGAGGCTAATCCAGCTCGCAATCAAGTTAGAATTCGAGGCTAATCTAGCTCCAAATCGAGGTGGAAATCGAGGCAATTCGAGCTCGAAATCGAGGCAACTCCAGCTCGATATCGAGGTGAATATCGAGGCAGCTACAGCTTAAAATCGAGGTCGAAGTCGAGGCAACTCCGGCTCGATATCGAGGTGAATATCGAGCCAGTTTCAGCTTACAATCGACGTAGAAATCGAAGCAACTGTAGCTTAAAATCGAGGTGGAAATCGAGGCAACTCCAGTTTAAAATTGAGGTCGAAATCGAGGCAATCTACCTCGAAATAGAGGTGGAAATCGAGCTGGATTAAAGGCAAATCGAGGAAAAATCCGAGTCGAATCAAGGTGGATTCGAGCTGGTAATCGAGCTCTATTTCCACCTCGATTTTTTTAATAGGAAGAAAAGTTAATGGCGCGAAAGCAGCTTTGCATACGCGCGCGAGGGGTATTAATCGTACTAAGCCCTTACGAATAAAGCGGCGTAAGTGGGCCACTTGTGTTATGATCTTTGACTAATAAGAGAAAGAGAGAAGCGCTCGCCTCCACGGTATTACTGGACGCGTGGAACACTATATATCCAGGGACAGTGGGCTCGAGCGGCGGGTAGCCTCCTCGTGCTCTCGCCAACCACCAGCTGAAGCGGTGAACGAGGTCTCCGCGCCCTCGCCTAGTGTGAGCAGGTGGACGTCATCCGGCATAGCCGGGAAAGAGAGCAGGAGAGCAAAAGGGCTGCGTAAGTAAGGGAAATACCTCTTCGCGTTTTTTCTACATAATCGTGCTATCGCGCGACGTGTTCGGCTGCAGCACCCCGGCTGTGATAACTCCGTTCGATCGGCCTCCCCAGAGATGGATTCTCTGGGTTATAAATAAAGTTGTAGTGACATTGATTCGGGGAACCGGCGCGGCGTCGCAACTTTACAAATGATTGAAGATTTTTCTACTGGATGCAAAAATTTCGTTCAAATGTCGTCAATTGCTGGAATATCGTAATTTAAAGAACGAAAAAATCCCATTCCGGATAAGAGCGCGTGTTAAATCGCTAAAAATTGAAACATTAATTTCTCTCTTCAGAAGCAACTAATCTGTCCAAAATTTGAACTTACCGTTTTTATACAATAATCTACCACTGTGTAAAGTTTTATCTCATTCTTATCATTAATAGTCAATTGGATTGAACTACCTGAAATTCGAATGAATCTGTGACTTCTTTCGGATTTAAACGTCAAAAAATAATTCAAAACAACTGTTCATCAGCTGTTTCTCACTGCTGGATAGCGCCAATGTCTAAAAACCTTGAAATTTTTACATTTATGTCTGTTATTTCTTTATAAGATCAATTTCTTTCAATTGATTGATTTGGAGTTGGTGTATTTTGAATTTGGATTTTGTAACCTTTCATGTATTAAAGGATGAGCTTATCAGACGTTATATCTTTCCAATTTTTATAAAAAGTTTTTACTTGCCAGTTAGTTGCCTTACCTGCATCTGGCTTGTGCTTATCGAGGTTGTTTGATCGAGTTGCAGTTGCGGCTGTGAGATGATCTCGAGTAGCTCTTCTGTTTGGAATACTCCTTGACTTTGGCAACTGATAATCTCGAATGAATTCTTGGTTTGTAACTTCTCTGAGCCGTCTATCTGTATCGTATCGTGAAGCTTTTCCATTTTCACTGATTATTGGATGCGCACTACTTCTATTTTTTGATTTTTTGTTTAATTTTTCTCCAAATAAGAAAGCATAATAATCCGTTTACAAAGCAAACGAAAATTATTTAGTTTTAATCCAGAAATGTTTAAATAATATTTATAACTACAATGCATAATAATTAAGATAAAATTGAATTAAGTTAAAGCTTTTAAAAATTAATTATTTTATTACGACCGCTAAAACATAAATTATCATGAAAAATTAAATGAGAATCTATACATGAATTTCGAAATGATCTCAAAATTTGAAATTCAAGTTTATTCAAATGCATTCAAAGAAATATGTAGTCGGTAATATAAACAGAGTATAGAATAAGGTGCACAAAGTAGTCAAAGAAGTGAAACGTGTGAGATTACAAAAAGTAAAAAAATGGATAAAAATACACGTAGAAAAAAAACAAAAAGATAACGAAGTAAAGAATGCAAAAGAGGTCCCACTATAAAAGACTACGCGAGAAACAGCGAGCAAGAGAGAGAGAGAGAGAGAGAGAGAGAGGATGGGTAAAACAGGAAGAGAGAATAAAGCATAAGAGTGTGGGCGTTTGAAGATGAAAGGGCTCGGTTAATGCATTTAAACTAGGGTTATATACGAAAGTGAATTGGTGACAATTATGATAAAAATGAGGGACGAGGAAAGAAAGTGAATGTTCTGTTGCCTAAGCTTTTCGTTTTTCCATTTAGCCGACAGAGTTTGCCTACGCCCGCTTTATTTAACGAAAATTCGTGATTTAGAAGAGAGGTAGATAGAGAGAGCAAGAGACAGAGTGAGTGAGAGAGAGAGAGAGAGAGAGAGAGAGAGAGAGTGAATTATGCGTTTTCTCGTTAAGCGCTTGTTTCAGGCAGGAGGTTCGTTAGGGCTTTGAGCGGTCGATTCAAAGGCCAGCCAGTCTTCACGAAAGAGAGATTACGTTTTTGCAGCTCTGCGATTTATATACGCAGTTTGCCCAGGAGAGCGAACGAGGTTTAGTGCGGCGACTACGTTAACGTTTCTGTTTACCGAGCCGAGCGAGATCTTCGGTAATGCGAACATTGATATTTCATTCTTGCAGAGAAAACTTCAATGCAGCCGTTAATGAGAGCTGTTGAAGAGCAGCTGCAAAATTTTCATTATTCATGCTACTTTCGTAAATTAGAAGAATGATCTTTGGCTTTGAACTGTTTCGCACTACTGACTTAAGGAACGCTGTAGATTTCGATTTATATCCGAGAATTTAAAAAAAAGTCTTGTTTTGTATGTGATTTTCTAATTCTATGTGCTACTAGAAAATAAATTTTCAAACAAAACTGTCAAAAAATTATTAAGTAGCTTGTAGCTAAATAGTGTATAATGCTAAAATGAATGAAAGCTAGCGCGTCACAAAAAGGAATGCGGAACGCGTGTAATGCTCCCGGACAGCGCCGCGATCAGAGCGGAAGAGAGCGAGTTCGCAAAAAGACCCGCTTTTATAATAGAAATTAGCACGAGAAGGAGAAGGTCAGTAAAGGCAAAGGTTTATTGCCCGTTGCCTTTGCGATCACCCCTCTAATGCAAATACTTTGCGAGTAGGCAAACATAAATACAATTTAAGTAATACTAGAACGGCCGTAACAGTGATGAAATTAAAATGCATTATTGTAATTTTTACTAGAAAATTTTTATTCTTGTACATATTGCATTCTGTAATTGCGAATGATGCAACAGTGGCTTTATGTATTTTTAATAACTACAACTTTCTTTTTGAAGGTATCGATAAGTAATACACAATAATCCATCATATAATCAGCAATACTTCAGGTAAATACTAAAGTTCTATATTAATCTTCAAGTTGTCCGGCTAAAACAACTTTCTTGTCTGGTTCAAGTTTTCTTCAGGTTCGCTTCTTTGGTGCTTCATTAATTTTTTGTTTTAAATTGCAAATTACTGATTAGTGCTTGTTACAGAAATATATTTCTCAGCAGTGTGCCAAAGTTGCCTAATGTTACTGACATTATGCGAAGCACAGTTATCATGCAGTTAGATTTAATTATATTTCTAATACTATTCGTTTCTTATTAGTCAAAATCTTCTACGAAAGTTAGCGAAGAGTTGCCTTCTCATCAAAGTCATGTTAGTTTTGCTTTAGGACAATGGGCTGCACCTTCAACAAATTTAAACATTTTTCTCTTTCCGAGGAAGTTAGTAAATATAATTTTCAACTTTTAGTGCTGTACTGCTATTCTTTTAATGAAAAATTAAAAGTGACTTTGATGTTGATTCCTGAAAACTTTAGTTTTCAACAATTTAGCTTAATCTACAAGTTAAAATTTGTGCATTTCATGTGTTTCAAAAACAATTCGAACTTACACATACAAATCAGCGAAAAAAAGGAAATATTTAATATATTCTAAAATTATTTTCACGATATGATGTTGAATTTTTGATCAAATAAGCGAGACCAAAAGTCAGTAGACTTATTCAATTTCAAAATATTGCAATTCAAAGATTTTGGTTTTATTGTAAATTGGAGATCGAGCAGATTGGTGAATTTTTATTTGGTTTGGCTTAAAAGTAGTTTTTTTAAGTAATTCGTGCATGCGTGCACGCGAAAACAGGCACACACTCATACGCATGCAATCATGCAAACGCAAAACGTTGACAGAAACAAGGCAGCCTCCCTTCAGCCCGAGCTGCGGTCGCCGTTGGCATACAGGAAGTTTGTATTGGGCTGATAAATAACCGCGTTATCAATGCCTAGAATTTGATCTTATAGCTAGGCGCAAAGCATACAGATCGCACTAAAATAAGTCACGACAATCGCCAAGCTGTTCTTTGTGAGATTCGCCAAGTAAACGCGAAGACAATCCAGCGATACCAAGTCAAAAGCATCAAGCCGAAAGTGAAGGACTTTAAAAAATAAACTTTTTTTGCAGCCTCAAACGAAGGGATAAAATACATTGGACTGCTCGAAGAAAAAGTTGGCCGCATTTAATGGCCTGGATCACCAGAGCATGCGACGTAAATGTGCCAAGGATTAAAAGAAGCAGTCTCTGCCCGCTGGCGTACTGGTCGAACAGCGACACAGTAAAGTTGCGAAGAAGTTGCCACTGGTCTCGCATGCTGAACCAAATCTGAGCAATTCAACAGGGATGGAATCGTGTTTTCCATTGAGAGCAATTTAACAGGGCTAGAATCGAGATGTGGAAAGCTAGGAAAATTAGGGGAAGAAGCTCTTATTAATGGTGGATAAAAACTCTTGTGGTATTTTAATTATTAATAAACTTTTAATAATTATTAATAAACTTTTTCATATGTAAGGTATATTTTAATTGTAAAGTATAATAAAAAATATAAGAAATTCAAATAATCAAAGAATTTATTAATAATTGTTAAAATATATTCTTGTGTGTCATTCGCAACTTTAATGGCAAAAAATTAATTGTTGGCATTCAAATATGATGAATTCTTCATCTCTTGTAATTATTTGATTTTATATAGTAAATATAATTAATACTGAATCGTGAAACTCCTTGCAGTAAAGTGATAAAACCAGTAATAATAATCCAAAAGATTGTGATTTAATCCTGTTAGAAAAACAATTTCTTTTCACTTATTTTTATCTACTTTATTTTTTTCTTTTTTTAAAGCGAATTATTTTCTCAATTTTATAAATTAATAAAGACATTTTTATGTCGTTATCCACTGGTGAAATTCAGCTCGACTTCCAAGTGGATAAGTTTTTCATTGAAATTGGATTTTATTGAAAATCGACCTAAATTTCATCTAGAATCGAGCTGAAAAATTGAAGCAATTCTAGTCGATTTCGAGTGGAATCTACCTGAAATCTAGAACAATTTCTTGCTAGAATTTTAGCATTGATTCTGCGTCAACAGGAAAATTTCACACTTTAATTTGTTATGCTTCGGAGTGCGTCTCTTCGCCATCCTTTTTCTTCTCATTCTCAACATTATTCATTTCTTTTTTTCAAAAAGAAGCATAGCGTGTTTGTTTCTTTGACGATTAACACTAGTCGTTTATTTCCTTTCTCTCTCTCTCTTTCTCTCTCCCGCTCATGTACCTGCTCTTTCACCCTTTTGCTTTGAAATGCTGCCCATCGCTATTCGTCCGCGAGAAAGCCTTTTTGCTTTCTCGCCCCGTGCCTGTTCAATTACAGATCTTTAAAATCCGGGGAGGGAAAAGCATGGCCTCGAATCATCCTTTTTGATCGTCGCGCACACTGCAGCCGCATCCAACTGTTGATGCGGTCGAACTCATTTCAAAGCCAAACGAACTTTCCAAAATGAAGCGCAAACATTACTAATACTATTGCTAATTATTGTTAATTATCTTGAGGTGTTATAAAATAAAACAACGGCTCTTATCAAAAATAATAATTTATTTACAACCAAAACGTCCTGCGACCACTCTACCACTCATCATCACCACGGTAGTTCGTTACAGGGCTTTTGCGAGGTTCATCAACGACTGAGGCAGTCAGTGTCTTTCGAATAGTACTTAAGTGTACTGTTTACATGAGCACAGTTAAATCTGTGTAAATACACTTGCGTGACAAAATGAGGGGCTATAGCCTTTGTATACAAAGCGCTGACTACGCTGCGCAATATTTAAATAATTAATTGTAAAGTGCGAGGAATTTTCCTCAATAAATTAAATAAAATCACATTTTATAAAAATGAAACACAAAAAAAGTATTGAAACCTGTTCATGAATAGTCAAGTGAATAAAAGTATCAATTCGTCTACGTTTTGACAATCAATTTTCATAAAAATATTTCCAAATTTTACTCTGGAATTTAGTATATTATGCTACAAGTGCGCAAAGAAGGTATTTATCGCAGGAGTCGAATTTGAAAAAGACGTATGCGAGACTTTGGGCACATGTAGCATTTACGATTTTTCTAAACGGCCTTTGAAAAATTCCATTTATTTACTTTGCGTACGCTTCTGAATAATGCGAAAATGCAGTACTTAAAGCAACGAAATGAGTGCGTAAAATCGAATTTTGCGCACACTGTTTAAAAACATAACTTTAGATACTTGCATGCGAGCCCGTCTTCAAAAGATGTTTTAGTGAACGGGGCTAAAAATAACACGATCCTACTTTAAATTTATGCATGCATTATGTAAGGCGAAATAAGTGAATCTTGCACTAATTAAGTTCCATTAGCACGGCAAAAACAAGTGTGCAAGAGCTACGAGCCAAGGGCCTAATTTCGTGCATATTAATTGAAAAATTTATAATTTCTCTTATGCTGATTGCCTAATATTTCGCTTTTCTGATCAGTGAGCACTATATATTAAAAAAATAAATTATTACAACACTGTAAGAAATTATAAAGAAACGAAAGTGCTGAAAAGTGTTGCTAACTTAAAATATGGTTCGATAAATTTTATTTTCGATATGTCATTTTTTCATCCCTTTTATATTGAGATATATCTTTTCCATCACTTTCTTGGGATAGGATCTTGTCCATTGCTTTTTTGAAATAGCACCTTTTCCATCGCTTTCTTGAGATGGAATCTTTTTCCACTTAACCGACAATTTAATGAAATATACATTTCGAATTTGCACGTAAATCTAGGAATTGTGTAAGAAGTCGGAAAAACCGGATATAAGGTAATTCATAGGTACGCGTGAGAAGCATCCAAGTGCGTGCGATAAAAATAAATTAGAATAGGTATATAGAAAAAATATCGATATATATACCAATTTCAAAATTAACCTATCTTTTAGATTATATAAATTAAGTTACTAATTATCATTCAATTACATCTGAGTGAAGTACTAAAAACTATTTTTTATTTTGCACAATTTATTTTTATTCACATAATAGTATAAAAAAATGTATAATTACGTTGTTTCAACATCCTATTACGCTGTTTAATCATCTCATTGGAATCTTCAAATTACTATCTCTGGTTTTTTAAGGTAATACAGTCAAAAAAGTTTTAAAAATCGCATTTTTTTATTAAAAATTCTTATTCTATATGTTATTTTAAGTTAAAATTAAAATTTTTAATAGAAATATGAAAAATTATCGAAATTAGAGTGGATAAAGTCAAAAAGATTTATTTATTAAAAATATTAAAATTTAAATTTGCATACTTGCAGTGTCGTTAATGAAATGCGAATAGTGAAAATTAAAAAATTCGTTGTCAAAACTAATGATTAGTCTACTTCTTAATAATTACAGTTAATAAAAATTTTAGTTTTTACTTACCTTTATTAAGTTAATTTATAGTGTGATATTAGATAAATATTTTTAAATTGAATTTAAAACTTAAAATTTAAATGCAAATAAAATTGAATTTCGTTTGCTTACTCCCACTTAAAAAAAGTTTCATGTGGTACAAAGAAAGCCGAAATATTGTTTGATCCTTTTATCTTCGATTTCGATCGATCGGGAACATGCGATAATCCCCACCATCAGCGTCTCCGACATTTGCATCAATTTTTCGCGCACTACTCTGAGAAAAATTTTCATGTGAAAATTACTATATTTTAACGAAAATACAAACTTAGTTATACTTGAAATATGATTTAAATACTTGCTATGCAATATATTAAAATTAAAAATTTGAAATTTTTTATAAAACATAAAATCTCATTTCTCAGTCTGTAGATCGCAGGTTTGATTCTCGGTTGTGAAAGTTTTTCAAATTAAATAATACTACTAAATTAATTTAAGAATTAAAAAAAGTATGTAAAATATATGATTTAGAAACTAATATAGATGATGCAATGCAGATAAATGCGAGAGAAAAACATTATTTTCATCCTGAATTATTATTACTTTGCTTTCGCTATAATTAAAATACTACATTGAAAGGTAATAAAGTACATTGTGCAACGCGGAGAGAAAATAAGCTATTTCTAGCGAGAATGCTGAAAACCTTACCCGAGTCATTTCATTTCATTTCTTGCCTGAGTTGTGAGAAATTTAATATAAACGTAGTTTGTCTCCCTGTTAGTAAAGAGTATAATAATTTTTCTATAAAAAATATTAATATTTACATACAAATTTTTCTATGAGTAAAAAATATCTTATTTTACTTTTTTTCATTTTTATTAATTAATAGCACTAAATTGATATTTTCTATGGCACTTTAACAGATGACAAAACATTTATCTATTTGTACATTCTTGGACATTTACTCTACATGTTATTCGGGAATGATTAAGGCAAAAATCTCGCCTCCAAGACGTCACAATCATTCCACTTGATAATTCAACTGAATTATACATTCTGATATTAATTGCAATGTTACACAACTCACTAATAATTTTTAGCTTATTTACTTTTTAACATTATCTCATAGTAACGCGTATTTAGCAATACTTGTTGATGCGGCAACTTGTTTTTAAATTTTATTCTACCACTTCGCGATATAAAATAACTATGATATTATTTAGACATTCATAAAACTTGAACTAACGCCGGCGATAAGCACGCACGAAGTATCGCTTTATCAAACACTATTATAATATGCTAATAAAAAGATCTGAGTTTGGAACCGATGATCGAGTAAAATTTCCTATTCTTACAGAATTAATTCTAACTAGGTATCTAATTTAAGCATACGTCACTTCAAGAATCTCTTAATTTGTAAACAACGTCGATTACCAATTATTATAGTTCTGTTTTCTGATGGGTAATGGGTTTTTTGAAAGATTGATTTTAATTTTATTAATTTTTTATTTAAGAGATAAGTTATATAATTTCTATTAAATATATCTGATTATAGTTATATAATAATTAAAAGGAAGTAGTGTAGACAAACATAGAAACTCTTTTCTGAGTCTAATCAATTGATGTGCAATGAACGTACATAATCACTATAAAATTATAATCAAATCTTATAAAGTTGAAAGCAAACCGCGTTATATTAGATTCTTTTATCACCTTGAGAATTACTTCCGAAAATATTCATTTATATTATTTGTTCTAAAGGTTAATTATTTTTCCAATATTTTTATATGTTATAGTTTCTCAATAAACAAAATTATGTTATTTATCAAACTTAATTGAAATTTCGATAAAATAGTTGTAATGAAATAATCTAGTAAAAAATAAAAAGGTAAAAAATCGGATTTTAAGGTAAATAATAGAATGCTTTTGAAAAAATGAAATAATCAAATTACCCGTATCGAAAAAAATGTTTGAAACTGTATACGATCATATAAAATTGTACAAAACTGTACAAAAAGTGTAAAACCGTATGAAATTATATTTAAACATCTGTAAGTTGGTTTTCGGACAACTTCATACGTTTTAACACATTTTGCTACATTTTAATATGGTCTTATACGGTTTTTAACATATTTTATACAGTTTATATGGTATAAAAAATTGGAAAAATTGGAAAAATATACAGAAATATACACAAATATACATTTTTATATGGTTCTCTATATAAAAAATTTGATATGGAAGAGCTTCTGAATTGTAAGAAAATGTGTGAAAATGTATGAAACTGTATAAAATATGTCCAAAAATTAGTGATTTTTTCTACTATTTTATACAGTCCTCTTACAGTTTTCTTACAGTTTTACACAATTTTATATATTTATTTTTTCCATATGGGTATTTCAAACTTTCCTTGTTTTCTATATGTTTATTTCCCATATAAGTTTGAAAACTGCTTCATACAATTTTAAAATGCATTTTTTTAAATAAACGCAAATTCATCAAATAATTTTATTAAATATCTTTAAAAAACGATTTTTAGTGAAACAAAATGAAATTGTAAAATGTAGCAATCAATAATCTCTGACTCATTTTCCCATTTGAAGGCATTTCTTGAATCTGCGAAGCCCGTAGTCTGCATATTCGACACCATCATCAGCCACAATACAGTATTTATCATCACTGAACTCAAAACTTTGCAAATGATATTGCCAACATTGAACGTATGATAATTCGATCGGTTCACTAACTTGATTGTCAGCACTAATTTCTTGAATAAACACCTGAGCCAATGCACCTTCTCCATCCCCGAGGAAACAGTCAGCGTCAGCAACGTAACTATACACAGCACCACCTCTAGCCATATTCATCAAGGTTGAGGCTACAGCTCGACTGTCTTTGACTGCTGGTGCTACTTGAGACATTGATATTGTATTTAAATTCCGATCCATCAATTCACAAGTGTAGTTTTGGAAAATGTTCGATGCTTGCTTCTCGCCATTACACAACGGTGACCAACATACTCGAATGGTATTGTGATTTGTTGAATATGCCGAGACTGATGAATTCACAAGGCGCTGAGACGTGACCTCAAATTTTGCATTCGTAAGTCGTAAGAGCGTTGAGCAATTTTTTAATTCTAGTACTTGGAGGTAGCTGTCGTGGGGAGATTCTGCTTCGATGTAACTTATTTCATACGTACTGTCCTCATCTAACAAGTTTCTTTCTTCTTTCTCTATATTTGGTATGGAATAGCGCGAATTGTCACACAGAAATTTATAACTACACTGGCATGGATTACAGGATTTTGCAAACAACAGAAAGGTGTTGTCAAAAGGAATAATGCGCTTTATATGATCTACTGAATTTATCGTGCTTATGTTGTATGCACAGGTTTCAAGTTCGATGCTGAGAAATTTCCAGGCTGGATCGCTTTCATATTTATTTAAAGAATTTGACCAACGCATTTTTGAAGAATCGGACCAAATTAATATTTTCCCATTTTTGTAAGAGACTTCTTCGATATCGTAGTACTCATTTCCAAAGAATACTTCACAGTTTTTATTAAAATTACTTGGTATTGATGATACATCAGGCATGTGTGATACATAAATTGTACCATTGTCGAATTTAACGTAGGCTACAGAATCACCTACTTGTACTATGTCAGTTTTATAAAGTTTAAATTCATTTGTTTCGCTATTTTCTGCAGCACTGCTGACCGCGAAATATAGCAGCATTAAAAATAAAAAGCTATATGGTTTACTGAGCATGATTACGGAACTCTGAAATTTGAAATTGATATAAATAATAAATTAATAATTTTTAATTTCTTTTAATTATTTTAGTGCGCTCAAAAAAAAAAAAAAAAAACAATTATGATATAACTTTTTTTTTATTCTTTATTTACTTTGATCTTTTTTAATCTTAACATAATATTGCACTAATATCTGTGATGTTTTTGCAAGCAAAGGTAAAATTGAAAAAAAAAAATATAATTTGTTAACATTTAAATTTATATGTTATATAAAAAAAATCTTACAGTTAAAGTTCTCCTAAGACTTCTTTCGATCAAAGAGCTGTATTCACGACTGATGTCGTTCTGAAAGTTTATCTTAGAAAAATGGAAATTAAAAAATTATCATAAGAGGTGGGGATTTCCTTCTTCAATATTCTGACGTAAGTTATCTAAAAAAATTTCAATCAAATAAATATTTCATGAAAAATTTCACTTCGTCGCTACAAGCAAATTTCACAAAAATATTTTATGAGCATATAGTATTAATCTGAAAGTTTCATTTTATAATAGTAAACAAATTTATATCATAGTTACATTTAAAATTCTTAATACTATTGATAACATTTACATAAAAGCATTGATTAATATAAAAGTCTCTGTATTGAAATTTTAAGCGTTTATTCTAAAACTAAAGTTATAACGTCTATCTTAAGTTTAAGATTTTTTTTATTAAATTTAATGACTGTTTTAATAAAATATATTATAAATTAATTCATTTGTTTTTAGTTATTAAATTTAAATTTAGATTTGTTCTTACATTTAAATCATTCTATTATATTTTAAAATTGTATATAATCACACTTAAACTTAAAATTATTTTTAGTTATTACCTTATTCTTTCTTAAAAGATCTTCCTGATTAAAATAAGCAAAATCCTCCTATATCCTGGTTTTTGAAAATATCCTACTGGAACTTATTGGGGTACTTGAAAAAGTAAGTTTTAATCTGTTCAACTCCACGTGTCCTGTGAAGGATCTGTAAGATCTGAGGAAGTGCTCGAAAAGGGCAGGAATCAGCTTATTGGAGAAATCAAAGAGGTCGGAATAAGGAAGTTTGAAATTCGAGATAAGAAGGCCTTTACTAGAAGCTTCTTTGACAAGTTGGTCTGCCTTCTCGTTGCCTTCAATACCTTTGTGGCTGGGAATCCAAAGCAGACTAATTTTTCTGCTATCGGAGGAAAGTTGATGAAAGTGTTCTTTTTATTTTAAAAATGGACGAATTTGTTCGATTCGATAATGCAGGGAGAATAAACTATGGCTTGAAGACAGCTTTTAGAGTCCAAATAAATCGTAGCTTCTGATATTTTGTTTTGAATGATAAACTCTAGGCAAATTTGGATGGCTATAACGTGGCGTCGGCCAACCCGCGCAAGAACTAGGATGATAGCACCAGTAGATGGACGGTACCAATAAATGGACGATTCGCACTTTATTCTTGTTTTGAAAAATTTCCTTATTGTGTAGTTTAATAGCTGTTTTTCATTTTTATATAAAATAAATATTTATTTTTCTACAAATACTAAATTCCTATATAAAAAGATAATTAATCATAGAGAAAAAATTGAATAATTAGCAGATGGCGGCACTACGTGTGCTCATTACTCGTTTGTAGTTCGATATTGCAGAATGCCGGCGTGCATTCAACCAAACGAAAAAATTAGTACGAAGGTTGATTAAAAGTAAGTTTTTAAATGTATACCTGAATTATTAATTTACAAGTAAATATATTGATAACGTAAAAAAGAACGTTCATTATTGTAAAAATGACCGTATTGGTATTTATTTCCACGTATTGGTATTTATTTTCTAACCTGAAACCAGTAAATGGACGACTCATAATTTTTATTTATTTTATCGATTACAAAGTAAATAATTAAGTTTGTTTATTAAATTACGTAATAATGTATTAATAAATTGTTAATTAAATTATTCATATTAACGATAAAAAATTAGAACATAAAATTTTCGTACTTTAAATCAAGAAAAGTACTTTTTTATCATAACTTTTTTTTCAAGATGACAATTAAAAAAAAGAATTATAAAAAAGAGTTTCATAATTATATGGAAGATGATTTACAAAATGCTTTAAAAGCTATAAAAAATGGGTTTAAAAGCTTCACCCGACATCTTCTGTTCGATTTGAACAGCATTGAAGTTTAAATTCACAGCCTTTCAAGTCAGTTACCATTACCCCGCAGAGTCTAACCCAATTGGGAGACACAGCTGTGTACGTTCAAAAATACCCGGCGTGAGGCTTGACTCTCACCTTGCGTACCAGTGTAACGCCTTACTGGTTCTGCGTTTCGACGAGTCAACTTCGACTTCCGATCTGCATGCTGAACGCCAGCCGCTTAAGGTCGGTAGCCTATGTTACAATTTCAGTTTCTTCTGGTTTTTGGATGTTCAAACTTTACAAAAGGCTCGGAATACTTCATAAATTTTTTTATCCTTGACCAGCACAGTTTCGGGATATTGTCATTTCTGTCTTTTTTCTACAACGACTTTAATAAGCGCGTTTCAGGAGTCTTCATTTCTCGAACATTTGAAGAGGACATGGTTCTAGGACGTTTTGTAGAAACCTTTTGATCGAAGGAATTTTGATCGACGGACGTTTGGTCGAAAACTTTTTGATCGAAAGGACGTTTGGTCGAATGGTTTTTTTGTCGAATGGATGTTTTGTCGAAAACAAATTTTTTATTTAATATATATATAAAATTTTTCGATCAAATGTCCATTCGACAAAAAAACCATTGGACAAAAAGGTTTTCGACAAAACATCCTTTCGACAAAAGTTCTTCGACAAGAAGTCCGTCGATCAAATGGTTTTCGACAAAACGTCCTAGAACCTAGGATTCGAAAGCTGCATGCCCTGTTATAAACTGGGTTGTGTAATGGTCAGGCTTGAGCGAATTCTTTTTCATTCTTGCTTTTACGGATGGAAGGAACTTGTGCGTAATTAGACCTTTTTGACAAGTATTCCATCTCTGCTGTCATTCATCAAGAAGGATATCCTTTACCTGTTTATTATCGACCTTAACTTTCCCTGATTCGAGATCTTCGCTTTCGATACGCACATTGTTTACCTTTACGATTGAACCCTTTCTGATTTTGTACTTTGTGATTCGATATTCGATAATTTTGTAAGTCGTCTTGTAAGCCTTTGCTACAATTAGCAACGCCCTTCTTTAAATCTGAACTAGCTTTCGACGATCGCAAGTATCGACTTTATCCCACCAGCCTGTAGTTGCATATATGACTATCGGAAGGAATAGACAGTTGTACATTATCGTCAGGGTTCCGCGTCTTAGTTCCCAGGTTGCTTTTGCCATGTTCCTTGAAGATTTCCATACATTTGCTTTCTAAGTCGCTGATGTGTTGCTAGAGATTAAACTTTCGGCGAATGTTATGCCAAGGTATTTCATCTCGAGCAACATTTTCAGCGATGTACTGTCGATTTTGATGGCGGAAGGCGTTCTGATATCAAGTTTCCCTTTTAGGAATATCGTTCCTGACTTATGTACAGATATGCTCAGTTTACAGCCCCATCCGTCCACTAAGTCTATTGCAGCTTATGCTTGCATTTGGGCTGCATTCAAGTACTACCCGCCGTGAGAACTACTATGTCATCCACATATGCTAATGCGTTGTAACTGGAGTGTTCTAGGGTTTTAAGGAGGCTATCAAAATTGATAATCCAGTCTACTGGTCCGAAAACCGACCCTTTTGGACATCCTTTAGTGACAGTTTTCTTGACTACGTCGAAATGCGATACACACCGCACTTCTCTGTCGTCAAAGTAGTTTCTTAGCAAATTATCTAGATTGGCCGGACAGCCACGATCTTTCAAATTCTTCAACAGCCTTGGCCACCATAGATTGTCAAATACTCCTAACAAGGAAACTATCCCAGGTGTCCCTCACCGATTTTGATGAAACTGCAATATGTTGTAGTACATCGAAAAATAA
>JAWWML010019005.1:0-19570 GCA_035047165.1 Ormyrus rosae
ATATTTTAACATTAGAAAACATATCCCGAAGTTACAAGGAAATCCGTGACCCAAAAGTGGTGTCCTCTCCTAGTGAGATAAAAGTATCTAGGCCTATTCAATGCTTAGATATTAATCTTCACCTTGAATAGCTTGAAGGATGTTGATTTCATTGAGGGGAAATTGTTGTTTATTATGTGATTAACAAGTAAAATCTAACATCTTGAAAAGAGCCCAAAGTATTCGTCAACATCTCTCCTTACGGTAACAATTTATGGAGCAAAAGTAATGATTCTAAAATATTTTCTATTTTTCCTCTTCTAATTCAGAATAATTATTTCGTAAAAATTAATTTGATGTACATCTAAAGTAACAAAAACTAATATAATACCAATAATAATGAAATTCCGAGAAGTGGATGTGCTCAATAATAATGAATAAAAACCATTCAATGCATAAGTGCATATACAAAACAGCATGCAAACTTATAAACTTTAATAATTTATGATTTTTATTTCATTACTTAATTATTGAAGATAAAAATACAAGAAAACACTTTTTATATTATGCAAAAAGTATAACTATTAGCATAATCAATTATTATTACCTGCAATGTCTTTCCGTAAAAAGTTAAATTATACCTGAAATCGCTTTAAAAAATGAAACGTTTTAATGATTCATATCATCTAATTGAACACTATGAAAGTGCAGTATAAGTATATTAAGCGTAGAATTAAGCATAAGTTAGATCAGTTGAGATTCTGAAACGACGGAAGTAAGATGTTCGACCTGCTACAGACGGGTCTCTTTTTTCTAGCGGTTATTGGTGAGTTTAAACAATAAAATTTAACCAACAAATCATTTTTGGTTGTTGGTTATTTTTGAAGCTTTGCTTTTATGTACGTTTCAAAGTAACATTGTTTCAAGATAAGTAATACTCGTGATAAGAATTTTAAAGGCTACTTACAATTAATAAATTTAAGTACATCACATTTTTTTAAAAATGTTTAAAATTCGGAAACCAATTGTCAACTGTAAAATTCTTTATATTATATCAATTATTGCAATTTTAGAAATTTCGTTGCAAGCAACTTCCTCTTTTTTGCGCGATTGCCGTTTCATTTTTTTCTATGTTTGCGCTAACAATAACAAATCTTGTTAACAATTCCCTAAAATATACATCTGCCTCTATACAGCCGGATCCTCCGCCGGCAGGGACCGCCGTCAAATAATCGGTGGGGAGAAGTCCACGATCGAGCTTCACCCCTACCAGGTATCCCTCTCCAACGAGGAAATTGGCGGTCACTTCTGTGGGGGCAGCATCATCTCCGAGTACTTCGTCCTCACAGCCGGCCACTGTTTGTCAGAATTCAACGAAACATCCTACGATTCGATATTCATTCGTGCCGGATCGTCCATCTGGAGTACCGGTGGCAGCCTCCACAATATCTCCAACGTCATCATACACGAGGAGTACTACCTGGAGGACGGAGTGCCGGTGAACGACGTGGCGCTGATCGAAGTAGAGGAGCCCTTCGAGTTCGACGAAAGCCGGCAGCCGGTCCCGCTCTATGAAACGAACGAGACCGCGAAGGTTGGCGAGCTGGCGGTCATCAGCGGGTGGGGCCTGACCGAGAACGGCCCGACCGAAGTTCTGCAGACCGTCACAGTCGAGGTGATGCCTACGGAGCGCTGCAAGGAGGCCTACGAAGTCCTGTATCCTGGCACGATGTGTGCCGGGACCACTGATGATAAGTACAAGGATTCGTGTTACGGCGATTCTGGTGGACCGCTCCTGGTGAGCGGCAAGCTCGCTGGGGTTGTGTCTTGGGGTTTGTGCTTCGTTGGGCCCATTATGCCTGGAGTCTACGCGGATGTTGGGTACTATCGCGAGTGGATTGAGGAAAATACGCAGGTTAGCGATCTTGATGACAACTTGTGGTAGTTAGGTATTTACGACAAGTTGATTATTGACTTAACTAGTTAGAACAATGGGGAAGGCGCCAAATCTAGATGCTGTAACAGAGGATAAACGAATACATGACACTATGAAATGATGTGATTTTTTTCAATAAAATGAACTTAATCTTAAGAACTTGACATTCTTTTTATTTTTCCTCTTATTACTGAGAATAATTATTTAGAGCAATAATTTGGCGTAGATCTAAAATAAGGCGAAATTAAATACATTTGTTTTTATTTTGGTGTTTGTTGTATTTTAAACCGATAATAACAACGTAATCATATCAAAGGGATGTGCCCGATAATAATAAAAGTATAACACGTGTATAATGAAGACAATTCAGGAATCTTCCGGTCATCGGACGCAGACGACGTACTATTATCGCTAATAAAATATTCATATTATCAATATTAATCAAATACGGATGTGTAGAATAAAATACGGTAGCTAACAGCGATAACGTAATTTAATTAAAATTGCTTCATCAAAGAGGAAGCTTTGTGACGGCGAAAAAAATTTCTCATAAAAAAGTTGTCTAAAATCGTGTTTCAAGACTTTTGGTATTAAAATAAATCACGTTTGAGCAAACAAATTTTCACGCGCGCCTGTGTTTGTGTATATTGGCGATAAGCGATTTTCATAGAGTTAACTTATTTTCATAGAGTAAAGCTTATTCAATTTGTTTTCGATAATATTTTTAAGTTTATATTAACTTACGTTTTGAATTAATTGATTTTTCCTTTGTTTATTTTTGGAAAAAAACGATTTTGAACGATTTTACGTTTTTTTGATTTTATTCTATAATAGAATTAATATCTTTTAATTTCGTGAACTCTTCCTGGAAGTTTTTTATTACCTACATTTTCATTTGGAAAATGTCAAAATATTCCATTATTTTGTTATAAACGAAAACGATGATTTTTTTGTTTAATTTATTTTTCGAAGAATATTGAACCTATTTATGAAATTTTTACTTCTTATTAATCTTATAAAATATTATATTTAATTAAAATTTTATGACAATGTCTCCTTTAGTTTCGGAGAAAAAAATGATTTATGAAAAAAATACGTTATCGTTGTCACGCGATAAGACGAGTAAAAATTAATCAATCATTCTGAATTTCACACAGATGTAGTATTTTTATAACTTTAGGTCTACTATTTTTTTTAAAAATAATTATTCATAAATTTCAAAGATATTTATAAGGTTAACATTTTTTTTCTTAATTTTGCAAAATTGCACTTTCTTGAAATCAATTCAACTTTGTGTATTTAGTTTATATTATAAAGAATATATGTACAAAGTTTCATTATTATTATTTTTTTTTTAAATGGCGTTTTTGACTTCAATTTGTACAAATTTAGTTAAAAAAAAAATATAATAAAATTACATATTAAATTTGAGGAAGTATCAATGAAGTGGCAGCGGTTTTTTATTTATATCTACACAGTCAGCGACTGTAGTAATACGCTTGAGATAAACCTTTGATTGTTATTAACGATTACTTCTTTTCAATTTTTTGTAAGTAAAGACAAAATTTGTAATAAACCTTCTATTTTATTATTACTTAATTATTTAGATAAATAAACATAAATAAAACATAATAAACTACCTAAAAGCATAAAAAATGCAGCGAAATTTAATTTTAAAAACTTGTAAAATAACTTCATGTAGGTAATAGAGATACAAGAAAATACTTTTTATACGAAGCTAAAAGTAATATTAGTATCGTAATCAATTATAATCCACCGAATACGTTATCGTAATGAAATCATTTCTAAATAAAATTTCTTACGATTCGTATCAAATCATTTGAGATGATCTGATAAATACTGTATAAATATAATAAACAATCAAACTTAACATCAGTTACAGTTCTGTAACGAAGAAGTAAGATGTACCAGCTGCTGCTTATGGGTTTCTTGTTTGTGGCAGCTGTTGGTGAGTTTAAGAAATAAACTTGAATAAACTAAAATAGATACAATAAAATTGGACTAAAGAAAATTTGATTAAAAAAAAAACTTGACTAACTTTTTATATTTTAAAGTAACTTTGATTCAAATTCTTCTTTCAAGTATTTGTACTCTAGATAAGCATCTTGAAAATCCCTATAAAAGTATATAAAATTAAGATCAAACAAGATCTTATATTATTTTTAATTTAAAAAAATATTTTTCCAAGAGAATTCTGAAAAAAATAAATTATTGTTGACTGTATCAATTAAACAACTAAATTACGTATCGACTTTAGAACTCTTATTTATGTGTGCTTAATATCAGAAGTTCAAAAGCTCTTTAAGTTGCCGTGGTTGTACAATTTTTACTGCGTTTGAGAATAAATGAACAAACGCGTTGTTTTATAGACATACTTTCTTCTTGACAAATATTGACATCATTTTACTCTGCTGATGCTTTACAGCAATATGATGAGTCTTAATGATCTAACTTACAAGATTAAAGCTCAAAAATATGTTAATTTTGAACAATAAAATAGCAAGTGGGTCTGTTTAATTCTTCTTAAAACAATCACTCCATTCTCCGCAGCCAATGCAGCCCACATCAGACAGTCAAGATCCCTTACCGGTCGCATAATCGGCGGGGAGGACACGACGATCGAGCAGCACCCTTACCAAGTGTCTCTTTTCGACGGGGCAAGTCACTTGTGCGGGGGCAGCATCATCTCCAAGTATTACGTCCTCACGGCGGGCCACTGCGTTGTGGAAATCGGGCCCTACGATTACGGTGACTACCACATCCGCGCGGGATCCACCAACCACAACCTCGGCGGCAGCGTCCACGCAATCTCCAGCGCGGTGACGCATGAGGACTACTACGAGGATAATCAAGGAATACCGATAAATGACGTGGGCCTAATCCGAGTGATACAGCCTTTCGAATTCGATGTCAGCCGGCGACCGGTGCAGCTGTACGAGGCGAACGAGGCCACAAAGGTCGGGGAGCCGGCCGTCGTTACCGGCTGGGGCTACAACGACGACGACGTTCTGCCAGACGTCCTGCAGGCTGTGACGGTACCCATCGTGTCCAAGAAACTTTGCGCCCAGGCTTATGGTTACCTGCCCCACGGACAGATCTGCGCAGGGTATTACGAGGAGGGACAGAAGGACGCCTGCGGGGGTGACTCCGGCGGCCCGTTGATTGTGGCTGGTAAATTGGCGGGGATCGTGTCTTGGGGCGGCGGCTGTGCTCTGCCTGAGAATCCTGGAGTTTACACAGAGGTGGCGTACTTCCGCAGGTGGATTAAGCAGTATTCGAAGGTGTGAGATTGGAGAATGAATATGAAGCACATAGCATAGGCATTCGTTGGACTCGTGACTGAGATGTGTTGTGATGTAATGTGAAACGTGGTGCATTAGGATGTATTGTTTAATAAATTACAAGTTTTAGCTACTTCGAAAATTCGCCCTTCGTCGTCGTTCTGCCCCAAAATACGCAGGTCAGGAATCTTGATGAGAACTTGCGGTAGTTAGGTATTTACGACAAGTTGATTACTGACGTCACTATTTAGAACAAGAAGGAAGGCGTCAAAACTAAATGCTAAGCTGCGTGTAATCGATAATCAACAAATAATGTGAATAATGTGAATACAAGACATTATGAAATCATGTGATTTTTTTTTTTTTTTTAATAAAACGAACTTAATTTTAAGAAGAATTTGAAATTCCTTTTATTTTTCCTCTCATAACCAAGAATAATTATTTAGAGCAAATAATTTGGAGTATAAATCTAAAATAAGGCGAAATTAAATACATTTGTTTTTATTTTGGTATTTGTTGTATTTGAAACAGACAACAACAAAGTAATCACGACAAGAGGATGTGTCCGATAATAATAAAAGTCTATATTATCGGGCTAAATATAACACGTCTATAATGAAGGCAATTCCTAATTAAATATTATATTTAAATAAAATTTTATGACATTGTCTCTTTAGTTTAGGAGAAAAAAGGTATTTATAAAAAAAATGCGTTATCGTTGTCTATAGTTTTTTTTTCTATAGTTTTAGGTCTGCATATTTTTTTGAAAAAAATTATTCATACATTTCGAAAATATTTAAGGTAATTTATACAGATCTTAACAAACGACGAGCGGCTGCTGTGTATATTAGATATACAAATATATACGGGTAAAAATTATTAGAGAATTCTTAAATTTAGTATTATAAACCTCACAAATACCCTTTGGGGTATTTAAACAGATAGAAATTCTAAAAATTCTGTTCTGTTATTAAAAACATTCCCGATGAAATCGCATCGTCAATTAAAAAGTTATCTACCAAAATATTTCGATGCCCATAAGATCATAGGGTCACGTGTTAAAAGAGGAAAAACAAATTTAATTATTTCAAGGCTCTGAGATACCCTATTTACCTGAAATTTTATCACAAGCTTTATTAGAGATTTATAAAGTTCTGTGTAAATTTTCCGCTGATTTTCATCGTTAATTTGATTATCGATAGAATTAAGTTAAGGTTAAAATTTTTTTCTTAATTTTTCAAATGGCACTTTTTCGAAAACAATTCAACGAATTAACTTGAAATTTATAGTGTATCTAGTTTATATTGTAAAGAATGTAAGTACAAACTTTCATTAAGATTGCGTAACTATTTATGGAGATAATTAATTTTAAAATTTTAGCCTTTTTTATATTTTAAGGTCGCATAGCGAGTCATTATTTTTCTGATAGAAGTTAATCAAAACATTTGTTTATTTTTAAATGACGTTTCTGACTTTAATTTGTACAAATTTAGTGTCTAAAAATAATATATGAAAACTAAATATTAAGTTTGAGGAAGCTTGAGGAAACATGTGGTAATACGCTTGAAATAAACCTTTTTATTATTTTTTTTATTTTAAGATTTATTCCGTAAAGTAGTCACTTTACGGACTATTTTGAGACCATAAAATTGAAGTTTTATGAACTCGTATCCATAAAAAATTGTACGGACTCAAACTAGTTCGTAAAGTGGACCCTTATATAAACAAATAATGTTCGCTCCGCGGGCGTAATATTTTCCGGACCTTGTGGAATTGTGTGTCCGAGGATCGGTGTAGCCTACTCCACTCGGTTCATAAAATCCATTTTACGGCCTTGGTACGAAAAGTACTATTCATTTTTATTAAGGACTACTTCTTTAATTTTTTGTAAGTAAAAACAAATAAAATTTGTAATAAACCATTTATTTTATTATTATATAATTATCTGAATAAATAAACATAAATAAAAAAACTAAAAGCATAAAAAATGTAGCAAAATTTAATTTAAAAAAATTCTAGAATAACTTCATGTACGAAATAGAAATGCAATAAAATACTTTTTATACAAAGCTAAAAGTAATATTAGTATCGTAATCAATTATAATCCACCGGATGCGTCATCGTAATGAAGTCATCTCAAATCCTTTCTAAGTAAAATTTTTTACGTATCTAATCAAACCATTAGAGATGATCTGATAAATACTATATAAATATAATAAGCTATCAAACTTAACATCAGTTACAGTTCTGTAACGAGGAAGTAAGATGTACCACCTTCTGCTGACGGGTTTCTTGTTTGTGGCAGCTGTTGGTGAGTTTAAGCAATAAAATAGGCAACTCTTTTTTATGTGTGCTTAATAAGCTCAACAGCTCTTAAAGTGACCGTGATTGTACAATTTTTACTACGATTTGAGAATAAATGAACAAACATGTGGTTTTATTAGCTGCTTAAGTAACGTACAAACTTCATGACAATTTTGGCATCATTTTACTCGGCTGAAGCTTTACAACAATATGATTAGTCTTATTTAAAAAACGTTAATTTCAACAATAAAACAGCAAGTAGGTCTGTTTATTTCTTCTTAAAACAATGACCATTCCCCGCAGCAAATGCAGCCCACATCAGACAGTCAAGATCTCTCACCGGCCGCATAATCGGCGGCGAGAACACGACGATCGAGCAGCACCCTTACCAAGTCTCTCTTTTCGACGACGAAGGACACTTGTGCGGGGGCAGCATCATCTCCATGCACTACGTCCTCACGGCGGCCCACTGCGTCGTCGACATCGGGCCCTACGAATACGACGATTACCACATTCGCGCGGGATCCACCAACCGCAACCGCGGCGGCAGCGTCCACGCGATCTCCAGTGTGCTGGCGCACGAGAACTACTACACGGACAGTGAGGGAACACCGATAAATGACGTGGGTCTGATCCGCGTGGTGCAGCCCTTCGAATTCGACGACACCCGGCGACCGATAATGTTGTACGAGGCGAACGAGGCCACGAAGGCCGGGCAGCCCGCCTTGGTTACCGGCTGGGGTTACAACGACGACGACATTCAGCCAGAGGTCCTGCAGGCTGTGATGGTCCCCATTGTGTCCAAGAAACTTTGCGCCCAGGCTTACGGTTACCTGCCCCACGGACAGATCTGCGCGGGGTATTACGAGGAGGGAGAGAAGGACTCCTGCGGAGGTGACTCCGGTGGCCCGTTGGTTGTGGCTGGTAAACTCGCGGGGATTGTGTCTTGGGGCGGCGGCTGCGCCCTACCCAAGCGTCCTGGTGTTTACACAGAGGTGGCATACTTCCGCAGGTGGATTAAGCAGCATTCGAAGGTGTGAGATTGGAGAATAATATGAAGCACATAGCATAGGTATTCGTTGAACTCTTGACTGAGATGTGTTGTGATGTAATGTAAAACGCGATGCGTTAGGATGTATTGTTTAATAAACACAAATTTTTTAATTTCCTTAATTACGCACTCTTATTCACATACTACACTCACGATCGTAATTGTGGCTAAATTGTCAATCAGCTGGAACCGTTTCGCCGCTTTTAGCCGATTAGGAAATTCTGCTCGAATTTCTTCGATAAGTTTAGCATTCAATTCTTCATTTAAAAACTTCTGTATCAGTTTATGTAAACAATTATTTATACTGAAAATATTTTAACAATTGTGTCTTGTCATAATAAACATCATGTATAAATTTATAAGTTCAGTTTGCATATTTTTAATATTAAAATAATTATTTTTCTAATAATTATTCGTATTTATACAATAATCTAGAAAGAAAATAATATGTTAACAAAACTTTTTTTACTGATTATCAAGTCTAATCTTAGGCACAAGCTAAAGACTCATTTATCTGAGTAGTTCGCGTAAAGGTCTGTTCTCAAACGCCGAGTAAACTTTTTCGCCAGGACTCCAGTGGACTGACCTGCGCTCTCTCGGCCCCTCCATTGTCTTCCGAAAAAAGTTAGTTTCTAAAAGTTTTCACAAGCCGCGGGAAGTCTTGCGCAGGGACCTTTTCGAACATTTTTGAAACTTTCTAGTTTTCTAGCCGGACAGCAGAACGCTGTTGGATTTCGTTTAGAGTAGGCCCCTTTACGAGAGGCTCCTACGTTTTTAGATAAAAATGTTTTGGTTTTTATTAATCTACTGTTTGTTAACTGCTGTTATTGGTAAGTTTGAATAATTTTTTAAATTCTAGTATTAATTGTTTATAAGTAACTAAAGTATTTATGAATTTCCATAAATATAACGTATACAGTTTATAATTCATCTGCGATTTAAAATTACATGGAACCTTTAATTAAATTATTAAACAATAATTCCCATAAAATTCTAAATATAATTACATTAATCTTTCTAGAATTACTTTTTCCAAGACGTTTTTCATTCAAAAGATAAATAATATCCCTCAGAAAAACAGCAGTAAACAAAATTCAATTAATTATTTAACCGTCCCCACCAGCCAGGGCCCCCTTACACAAGAAAGGCTACAAAGTCGTGACCAGCGGTCGCATAATCGGCGGCGAGGAGACGTCGATCGAGAGCTACCCGTACCAAATCTCCGTGCTCTTCAACCGCAGCGCGTCGGTGGGCTTCGACCACGACTGCGGCGGCAGCATCATCTCCCCGTCCTACATCCTGACGGCGGCTCACTGCGTCGCCAATCGTCCGCTCTCGAGGATGATGGTGCGCGCGGGCTCGGCGCGCGTGAACTCGGGCGGCTCGCTGCACCAGGTGGCGCGGGCCTTCGTGCACGAGGAGTTCCGGATGTCTTCGACGCCGGTGAACGACGTGGCGCTGCTGAGGCTCGCGAGGCCGCTGCATCTCGACGAGACGCGTCAGCCGATCGAGCTGTACCGCCAGGGGGAGGAGACGATGCCCTGCGAGCGCGCCACCGTCACCGGGTGGGGGGAGACCGAACACGGTAGGTCCGTGCAGCTGCGCGTCGTCACGGTACCGGTCATTTCTAAGGTGCTCTGTGCGTTCGCCTACGACGGTTTGGAAGACGGACAGATCTGCGCGGCGTTCTACGGTGTCGGGGGTAAGGACGCGTGCCAGGGGGACTCGGGAGGGCCGATGGTAGTGGGGGGCAGGCAGGCTGGCATCGTGTCCTGGGGGAAGGGCTGCGCGCGCAGCGAGTATCCGGGGGTGTACACGGAGGTCGCGCATTACCGCGACTGGATCAGGAGGCACGCCAACGTCTGAGGTGGTGTTCTTTTGGAAGTTCCTTGGATGGACTTTTTTTGTAATTTTTGTGCAGTGCGATGATGATGGAAATGAATTTACAGGAATTTTTGTAGAACATTTGTGCTTATTTTTAATTACTTGAGGTATAGAAGGAGACGTTTGAAATGATATGAATGTAATAAAGAGAATAAAGAAGTCTGTACGTCAAAAAATTGTTTTGTATTTATTACCTTATTTTATTGAGATTAAAGGGAGTGGCGGTTTGGGATTACTTCATTTATAAGTCATTTATTTTATACGTCTCTGCAGTCCATAAAAAAATATATATAAGTAATTACTGATCATAGTGCTGTAGATATTTTCAAAGACTAAAAAGATAATAAATATCTTATGACAAAACAAATTTTTTTTTGACAAATAAATCACTGTGCCTGCTTTCTGATTTTGATTTCTCAATTAAACAGAATTTTTTTTCTTAATATCAAGAACTTACTTTTGTTTTGTTTATTAAATAATTATAAACAGTTCGTTCAAGCTTATAGATTTAAGAACAATTTTAATTGTTAATTTCAAACTGTGGATCGAGTAAGATAAGGTTGAACGAAATAAACTAGGTTATTGAGAAAGAACGAGGTGAACGCGTAATTGATACTGCTGCAATAATCGTAAAATAATAATAATTGGTTAATAGAAACAGGTACCATTCTTAGTTGCTCGAAAAACGTTTTCGCCGATAGTAACGATGGTCCACCTTTTTCTGTTAATTAGTATTTTATTGATCATAGGTAAACTGATATTATTCATTATTATCGTCATTATCGAAATCTATTTTATTTCTTTTCTATAAACGAAATTAAACTACGATAAATCCTAAATTATCCCTATTATTGTTCTATAAAAGCTATCATAATACTAGTCCTATGACTAAATATAATGAAGGCAACGTTGACCTGCTGGGGCACAGCGAAATTGGATTACCCTGATCAGCGGCAAGCAGTCATCGTGCCGATCAGCAGCAAGGAAGAGTAATAAGACCTTCCTGGGAAGTTTGCCCGAAGGTGAGGTCTGCGTCCGATAGGAGCAGCTTCGGGGACTCGGGCGGTCCTATGGCGAGTGGATTGAGAATACGCGAATGTTTAAATTGTGAGATGGACTTCTTTCTTTGCAAATGAGATAAGTGTGCGATTAATAGTCATAGCGCAGATGAAGTGAAAAATGTCATGAAATTCAATAAATAAAGTATTTATTCTTAAAAAAGATCTCAACATTTTTAAGTACGCATGGCAAATTACCCATCTGAGCAGGCAAGTTCTACATAAATTAAAATTAAAAATTGTCACGGTTACGTGTAGTACCTATTTGTTGACAATTGTTACAAATTAAAAATAAAGTTGAAAAACAATGCCTCAAATTTCATTATTTTAATGTAGGTACAATTAATGTATGTAAACATGTAGAAATCTGATAGTAAAGGGTCTGATTTATTTTTTTGACATGTTAATTTGTTCATAAAAGAGAATTAAAAACTAAACAATTACAAAATACTTTAGAGATTATGGATTTGATGTATATTTATATAAAATTAGGTACAATATAAGATTTATAAAAATCATTTACTATTTTATAATACAAATTTTCTATTCTGCACATGTACAGAAATAATTTAAAAATATTACTTTTCTCATATAATTTATAAAATAAATTTCCTTAAGCATCGGTAAAAGAATATATAATAAAAAAATACACAATTTAGTATAGTACAAGTCATTTTTAAGACTTAAGTATGTAAAACTTTCAGTTCATTTCCTTGATTGAACACATTCACTTCACGAAATTTATATTCTTTTCTTTCAATAATTGCAATGTCTTTTCAATGTCATTATCAATCATAGACTTCTCACTTGATTTCAAAACTTTACCGCGAAAAGTAGACTCGGAATTTTCGTTGCCATTGTGGATAAAACTTTTATTTCCCAGCCGTTTATATTTTCTTTGATAGGTCTTATCGCAAATACTGTATTTAAAATGCCTTTTTCTCTTATGCACAGTAAGTTTATGTGGAGTAAAAACGTGCTGGAAAAGACTATTTTTCCAACCAAAACTTTTAGTGCAATAGTTACATTGCACGAAACTTAATTTTTTTTTGAGCTTAGATTTCAGATTGTTTTTGTACCCGTTTAACTTGAAATATTTTGTATTGTGCACAGTACGCTGATGTTGCAGTACGTTAGATTTTTTTTTAAAAACCATGCCACAAACAGTACAGGTTACATCTTTTTCTTCTTCGCGTATATTATTCTTGTTTTGCAAGAAATTACTTTTCATCACAAACCCATTACGAACACTTGACTCAAAATTTATTTTCTTTGACCCGTTACACTTATGCTTAGTTATAATGCTTAGTTCGAAAGCTTTTACCGCAAACGTCGCAGTCAAATTTCATTCCTTCGTGGACAGATTGCTTGTGAACGATCACGGAGTATTAAAGACTTTGCCGCAAACGTCGCAGTCAAAGGTCATTCTGGACCACAGAACCGTGCGACTGGGAAAAATTCTCCAAAAACCTCTGAGGATTCTGGGCCACTTGGCCTGAATACTCACAGCTAATCTACTATCTTTGATAAAATATAACGAGAAAAGTTTACGTGCAGTTCCTTTTTTAAGATTCTTTAGCCAACTATTAAATATTTTCCTTCAAAGATCTCCGCTTTTAATTATTTAAAGTAAAAAGAGTTATTTAAGGTAGATTTTAAAAGATCCCCTGTAAAGATTTCAATATCTATTCTATCTCATTTTTATTCGATCCTACTCTTAAAGGAAAAAAGGATCGTATAATTGAAGTAAGTACCGAAAGTAGATATCGATTTTAATTTTTATAAATACGTTCAAAATGTACATAAAACTTATCAACTGAATTACTGAGAATTAAGGCGATAAGCCTTCAAAGCTTTCAAAACTGAAAAAATGTGTAAATCAAGTATTACTTTGATTTTTTCAAATATTTTAACTTTTTACATATTTTTTAGCAAAACCTATAGTTATTCAAAATTGTTGAGTTTTTAATATTCTATGGGAAGTGACTTTAAGTGTGAAATAGTCTAATCCGTAAAGAATTTAATTATTACAAGTGAGATTCGGAGAATATAATTAGATTTTCAGTGGTTTTAAATGTTTAGTCTCAGCGATTTTATGCGCGAGGAAATCGTCTAAACTAATGATGGATTCGAATTCATCAGATCAAAATACCGTAAGCTACAGAAAAGGTTTGCATATGAATTATTATTCTGTCACTTAAAGTGCTACAAACTTGTATATTTATTTACTGTGTTAAAATATCAAATTATTTTTAATGCGCCGTTTTAAACATTGTTACTGGAAAGTAAATTTGTTAACTTAAAAATCGAGAAAGTGCAGTGAAGCTTTTTTCAAGACAATCATTTTTCCGAGAACGACGTTTTTCAAACTATTGAATTAACTCCATTTATGACATCATCTTCAAGAATTATCTTACTACAATTTATAGTAAGACCTTATCAATATGTTATAAAAATCATTTTAATTACTTTTGTATTGATTGCGCACATTATATTAACTGCTGCGTAAATATCGAGCGCAGTTTCCTATTTTTTGCAACTTTAGTGACTGTCTTCATTTATTTTATCTTGTGCAATATCTGATAGGACAATGATATATAAACGATCTGATAGTTGAATAACAGTCTCATTGCTTCTCTGACGGTAGTTCAACATGATTCGTTTTGTGTTGGTTGCTTTCTTATTTGTCGCTGCCGGTAAGTTTTACATTTCGTTAAAAAATAATAACGATTTTAATATAATACATTAATGAAGATTATATCGATCGATGAATCATTCAAGCTCAATGTATTACAATGCAATACTTTAAACTAAATTTTGTCCAATAACCCTTACTTAAAAAAATTGTTGCTACCCACTTAAAACTCCTCATTCATTTCTCGTTCTTCGCAATTTCTCAAGTCGTACAATAAAGTAACTCCACAGCCCCTCGTCCCTCCCTTCCTACCACCAGCGACCAGCGTAACATCATCTTGAAACCTTCCAGCGAGCGGTCGCTCCTTAAAACCCTCCCGCCACCGCATAATCGGCGGAGAGAGCGCGGCGATCGAGACGTTCCCGTACCAGGTGTCGGTCCAAAGCTACGGCGAGCACGACTGCGGCGGTAGCATCATCTCCGCCGAGTGGGTGCTCACGGCTGCGCACTGCATCTTCGAGCAGGGGGAGGCCATGACTGTGCGCGCCGGTTCCAGCTTCACCGAGGATGGTGGCAGCATTCACAAAGTGGACCGCGTCGTCGTCCATGAGATGTACGAACTGCTGGAGGACGGCACGCCGATCAACGACGTTGCCCTGGTCCGCGTCAAGCAGCCGTTCGTCTTCGACGACACCCGGCAGCCGGTCGAGCTCGTTAAGGTGAGCACTGATACAAGGTGACCGATAAAAGATGATTCAACAACTGACAGTATACATCGTCAATTTATGTACAGACAAAGGAGTTGATACACAAAGGCGCCTGGGCGGTGACCACAGGCTGGGGTGCAACTGACAGCCTGTTCTACGACGGTCAACTGCAGAGCGTGGCTCTGCCGATGATCAGCACGTCCCTCTGCCGAAGCGCTTACGATGACAACCTGCCAGAGGGCAATATATGCGCCGGCTATTACGGCATCGGTGGCAAGGACTCCTGCCAGGGCGACTCGGGCGGTCCTCTGGCCATCAACGGTCGTCTCGCTGGTATCGTCTCCTGGGGATGGGGATGCGCGGAAGCTGACTACCCTGGAGTGTACACCGACATTGCTTACTTCCGGGATTGGATTAAGAAGCACTCTGGAATATAGGGAGTTGAGGGTGAAAGTTTGGGGAACGTCGTTGAATGAAATTGTGCTTATTTTTATTAACTTATTTTTATTTATTTGAGGTATAGAAGGAGATCTTTGAAATGAATGTAATAAAGAGAATAAAGAAGTCTGCATGTCAAAAAATTGTTTTGTATATTTATTACCTTATTTTATTGAGATTAAAAGGAGTTGCGCTTTTGCCATTAATTCGTTTATAAGTCTTTCTTTCGCATCGCGCGCCAACATTCGCATTTCGTTATTCAATTTTTTTTTTAATTTCGATAAAATCAAGTCATACCTGTGCTTTTTAAAAAATTATGATCTTTAAAAACGAAAAAAAGTAAAAATTTAGCAGAAATGAATAAATTTCGAAGACGGCGGATTTATGGCACTTGTGCTATAAAATAGTATACGATAATCGTGCCTTAAGTGGCTCATTGCACGACGTGAATTATAATTAAGAGCCACTTAAGTCACATGTATCGTAATATACTTTTGGCCATTACTTTTTTATTTATGGTAAAGTTATATCAACAATCAGTTTACAAATTTATTTGATTTATTTGACAAACAAAGATAGATGAGTACAATTTTTATTTAAAAGTTCATACTTTTGATACTTATTCTTATTTTATTCAAAGAGCACTGAATAGAGATATTTTTAAAAATTAGAAAACTACAATACCAATGTCTAAGCCCCAAAAACACGTTTTTATGTTTTTAATATTGAATCATTTTTGTATTTGAATTTTAGTTCAAGTTAGATATTGAACAAAATTTTTAAAAAAGCGATTTGCTGTTCGTCAACAAAATAAAAGTGAAAGAAAAAATTAGAAAAAGTGAGCGGAACGTTTTATATGAATTCACATCAGATTGCAAACGTTAAATGTTACAAGGCTTCTGGAACAGATATTACCTTTACCTTCTGTACAGCGCATAAACGTAATATCTAATGAAGGCTGGAAATCCCATTCATGACATCCATCGGTTTATTGCACAACTTTTTACTTTAAATGAAAAAGATGACGCAATATGTGGCCATTCATGCTTAAACATAATTGAATCGGACGTTTTGCGTGTCTCCTTCATCAATTTGACGACTGAACTTGAATTAAACGTTTAAAGTTGTCTAATATCAAGGTTTTGATAGACACTAAAAATGCGGGTTTTAATTTACTAATTTGATAATATAATTCTTTTTTTATAGGTCAATGTGACTCGTAAACGCTTACAGCTCGCCTTAACATAACAATAACAATTCCTCTTGATTTCCTCGTTTTCTTAATACTCTTACGCCCGAAAACGAACTTTCTCGAAAAATTCGAAACTCTCTTTGTAGTTCCTACAAAAGCGCGATTCAGCGTAAAAACCTGGAAAAGGAGTTTTCGAATTCCGATCACAGTGCTGACACAGAGACATTGAAACGCGTTATCAATTGTAGGACAGAAGCGGGCTAGTATCGTTTGGGTTTTTCTCGCGGAGCTGCATCGCTTCGCGATAAAATTGCCCGGGATCTTTAACTTCGCTTTGTTTAGAGTTACGTCACGCAACTCGTCATAATGCTAGACTTGGTGGTGCTAATATAAATATAGGCTCAAACTTTTTCAAAAGGCAGAACGAGCTTGTTAGCAAATCAGCCAAGATGTTCCGTCTCCTGATGATTTCTATTGTTTTGGTCGCAGGCAATGGTAAGTATTGTAGTTGTGATTCTTTAGTTGAAAATTATTAATAGTTTTTTATACTCGTTATTTTGTTTAATTTTATGTCTACAAATGATAAAAACATGTATTCGAATTAAATAATTTTTAAAAATTTTTAATTTTCTAATTTAATTTTCTAATTATAATAAATTAAATTTTAAGTCACAATTCCACGGAAAGCAACAAAATTTCTTAAAATCTTTATAGCATGCATAAGTTTCTACATAATCTGTGTTAATGGTAGCAGTTGGATACAGATTTTTATATATATATATTTGACCTATTTTCGAAAGCACTCTCTAATTCTTTAGAGAGGTTCATTTCCAATAAAATTAAACTCGAGGTCAGAATAAATATTTTATTACGACTAATTAGGTTTACATTATTTCTCGCTCTTGTTGATAAATTTAATGTATTGTTGTAACGTTTATTAATTCGTAGTCCTTTTAAAACAAAATTTAATTGTCCGGATTTAAATTTATTTTTAAAAAATCGTTATTTTCGAAAGTCTTACACAGTTACCCAAATTAATACTTTTATTAACATTCTGTTTATACTCGCAAAATAATTACAGAAATAATGCTGTTTATTTCTCGTCAAATATGTTGAGAATTATTCTACATTTCATACTAAATAACAGTAAGCTGCTATCTTTCCAGTAATGCCAGCGAAAATCGAAACCACCCACAAGATCATCGGTGGCGAATTTACCACCATCGAAAAGTATCCGTATCAGGTCAGCATTGAGAACCAATACCGCAACAGATACAGGCACGACTGCGGCGGCAGCATAATTTCAGCCGAGTGGATCATCACTGCTGCCCACTGCATCCAGAGGAAGACCAGGGTTCGTTCTGGCACGACCTTCATGGAACGAGCTGGAAGGATTCACACGGCTGATAAGATCGTCGTTCACGAGAATTACCAAGTCAGGAGGGATGGAGTGCCGGTGTACGATATTGCACTGATCCATCTGGAGAAGCCCTTGACTTTCGATGACAAACGCCAGCCTATCGAACTGTTTAAGGTAGTAAAGATAAATTCGGATTGAAATTCAGACTGAGGGCAGGAGGCATATGAATCTGGAAAGAAGACATTTTTTGCCTTTTTTTTTCTTTTCAATATTTAGAGCAAACTTAATTTTAAAGTAGGTTACTATTATTTAAAGAATAAAGAATGTGAAACATTTTTCTAGAGACATTTTTCTATCAGAAATTCTCAAAAATAGAGCATTTTTATACGCCCTTTGCCAAAAACAATCTAATCTTCGTTAACTGAATCTGTTACCTTTCTTACACCCCCTCAGAAAGGCGAAGTACCATCAGAGGACGTTCAAGGCATCGTAACCGGCTGGGGAGCAACGGAAAAGCCCGTGAACAAGAATCAATTGCAAAGCGTGTCCCTGCCAATCGTCAACAAGGCGATCTGCAACAAGTTCTACATATCCAACCGGTCTCACAAGTTCATGGACATCCCGCACGGGAACATCTGCGCCGGCTACGTCGGCGTCGGTGGCAAGGACTCCTGCCAGGGCGACTCCGGTGGTCCCTTCGCCGTCGGTGGTCGTCTGGCTGGTGTTGTTTCTTGGGGCAACGGATGCGCCCTGCCGGATTATCCTGGAGTTTACACGGAAATTGGATATTATAGGGACTGGATTAATAAGACGGCAAATATTTGAGCTGGAAATCGATTGGGCAAGATCTTAGGTTGCGGAGCAGCGTTGGAATTGATTAATTTCTTGAGAAGATATTGAGTGTATATTGAAATTTTCATATGTATCTTGCTCATATGGATTTAAAGTGTATATTGATTCAAAACTATGCGAACCATAATGTATAAATAAACTAGCATTTAAATGTCTTTTAATAAACCCATATTTTAAAGTTATTGAGTTGTTACATTTTTATTCAATAAAATATTTGAACCTATAATTCTTAAATTTTTCAGTTTTTATTACAAGTTTCTACAAGAATACCTTTTTTATGTTTCAGGTATGTTCAAAGGATTTAATTAATCTAAAAAATATCGTTTGTCACGTAAGTTTAATTTTTTTAATTTATGAAAATCCAATAATGGAATAATTGTGTGCATGCATCTAGGAATTAATTATACAAATTGAGAAAATACACGAGCAAAGTCATAGTATTTAGTGCAGTGTTTGTGTTTCAATTTAAATCAACGTAACTGTACAATAAATCAAACCTAGTTTTCGTTTCTAAGAAAAGAAAATAAAAGCATTTTACCTTTAGTTTCTGTATTACTATTATAAAACTCTTCATATTTAAAATAGAGTATAATTTTTTAAACTTTTATAAAGAAAAGAGTAAAAATTGATTTATTAAAATTTTTAATTAAATTTATTGTAATAAACTCTGATGTTAACATTTTTTTTGGCTTGAATTACTTTTGACTGCAGATTGACCTACAGATTGACAGCACTAATTGCCTGGTTGCTCGACTGCAGGGGCAAAGTCCTAATACGCGATAGCTAAGATTCCACTTATACAAGGTCTTCAAAAAGTATCGGACCCCCCCTGATTCGCGAAAATATTCATTTTCGTAAAACATATCTGAAAA
>JAWWML010019026.1:0-19550 GCA_035047165.1 Ormyrus rosae
AGACGCACTATCGGGCCGAAGCCCGTACACGAATTTTACACACACTCACTGCTAATTATTTAGGTAAACCAACTCGGAGAAAGTGTAAACACGTAAGCAGGTCTGCTCCCGTCGAAAGCTCGACTGGGAATAAATTCTACCTTTTAATTAGTACAAAAATTCGACGTAATTCATTTAAAAACAAAGTAAAACCTCTCGCAGCAAACGAAAGCAAACCACGAATATGCCAAGTTAATTTAATTTCCTTTCCAAGTCCCGCAATCGATCTCCAGAGCTTTCCTAAGGATCATTTTCATTACGCCTGTAATTTCCTAATTCGGGCGACTCTTTTTGCTTCCCTCTCGAAGAAAGAAGATTGAAAATTTTATCGGGCGTAAATTTATTTTAACTCTCGGAGTTTTTTTTTTTTTTTTTTTTTTTTAAGAACCTCACCTTTGAGGGGCTCTGACCTGAATGAAATAATCATTCCGGGATAACAAGTGGACTCGCCGCGCGATCAATGGGAAAACTTGAACGCCGTTCCCGATACGATCTTTCTCTCTCTCTCCCTTTTTACAGCGCGTAACCCTCAATAAGGCGAAAATGAGAAAAACAAGAAAGAGAGTCGAAGAATTATATCGATTCCGTAACTATAACTCACCCTTCTCGCCCTCGCATCACCTCCCACTTCCCCTCCCTGCCGTCGCGCGCCCGAAACGCCACCGAGAAAGGGAGAGACAGAGGGAGCCTGTCGGAGCAATTTCTTTAAACGGTCGCGGCATTCACTCGGAAAGTTTGCTAATGAATTCCTCTCGGCGCTTTCCGCATTCATCTCCCGACTGCGTCCCGAGACTGCGTCGCCTCCTTCCCGTCGAGCTATCAGTGCTTCGCGTTGGCGCGAGACGTTATCGTCTGGGCGCGCGTGTAAGGGGCGGCCCGACTGTTTACGCCGCGTCTTCGAGGCTCTCCTGGCAAAGGACGCCGCTTCCGAGGCCAAACAGCGCGCCCGCCGGAAAGTCAGCGTCTGGAGGAGAAAGTGAAAATTAGGGAGATGCGCCCCTTGCCGAGAGCTGGAAATTGACAGGAGATGCAAAGTTACTTAATATTTTCGACGCGGAAAGTATCGAAATTTCATTGAAATTGCTCGCTTCTCACTTCATTCTATTTTCCGTTAAACTGTAGTTCGGCTTGAACTCCATGATTTAATGGCCGACGGGTAATCCAGTCTTAGGCAGCTCGGTCATACGGTATGCATAACCTGGATAGAATTACATTGACGGATATACGGACAGGCACATCCGTATGTAAAATCATATGCCTTGCAAGATAACTCCTAATAGTGCCGTAACCTATCGTATTGGATACGATAATTTCCCCAATTATTCCAGCGTCTATAACGCAAAATGCACTTAATATTTTAGTTTTTAACTGTCTTTAACTGCGGATTAACTGTATATCGTTGGTTTACGATTATTCTTATAGCCGTGCTCATTCAATATTCCGTGATGAAAAATCAGTATAATTTCACTAGAGCTGACTGAAAACACTCGACTACACCGTGTAGCGCCGCCTCCGGAGCCTCGTCAATTAATAACGCCGTCGAAACGCAGTCGTCGATAAACAAACGCAGTTTTCGAGCTAACGAAGGACAGGAGCCGGTTCAGGTTGAACTCGTCCCCCCCCCCCCCCCCCAGGCGGCGGCATTTGTCCCCGAGAAACAGGCAGGCGATACACAGGGAGACGCGCGAGCTGGGTCGAGACGGATCTCTCTCCCGCTCGCTGCGACTCCCGGCTAAAGGCATCTCCATTTGAAATGCATTGGTCGTCGTCGTAGCAGCAGCGCAGCCGACGACGCTACTGTTTGTGCTGTCAACCGTCGGTGTAATGGATAGGAAGCGAGGCGAGTGTTTGCGCTCTCTCTCTCTCTCCCTCCTTCCCTCCGTGGAATCCGTCTTCCTTGAGTTCGCAGCAAGATTCGCTCGAAGAGGGAGGCAAAAAGGGAAGATCAACTTTCGAGGCGGCGTAAACAGCGTCTTTGGGGGGGCATGAATTTTAATGGCGACCCGAACAAAGCGCCTTTAAAGCCCCCTTAATTGGAGAAATATTTCGCTGCCAAGCTGCAATGAAGCGCCGCGCCCGGCTGCGCTGATGCACCGTTCCGTTACTCACTGGGCTCGCTTTTTCTTCGTTTGATGGCTCGAGCTTTGCGAGCCGCGCCTTCGCGGGAAAGGAGCGTAAAGATCTGGTGGAGAGACGCGCTCTCGAGTTTTGTGTCGTAGGATGAAGGCGAAGGTAATGTGGGTCAGGAGGTGTAGGGAATTGCAGCTCTGAGGGCGTAGTAACGATTTGGTTGCTACGATTCGGATGGAACTTTGACGGGAAGTCGAGAAATGATTTTGCCTCGTTATCGAAGGTAACCCACTGGGAGGAAGGGCTCAAAGGAAATTTATGTCAAGCGTAACTAGTTAAAGGCCCGAGTCAATTTGCTCTCTCTTTTAATGAAGTATGCAGTTTTATGCAATAACTTACGGGTCAAAACTGGCCACATTTAATATTAATTTCCGTTCGTAATTTTAATTTCGAGCCACCGCCGCTGCAACGTCCCGAAGATTGGCAGCGAGTGACGTGGAAAAAAGGAAAAATGACTATTAATTAAATCCGGGCCGGTAATTAGTCAGCTGACGTTCGTCCCCTCGCATTTCTCTTTGCCCCCGCGTAGGTAGGAATACGCTTGTCGCCCGGCAGATAAGGTTAATAAAGCGATCGGTCAACCTTACTTACCTCTGGAAATAGCCGGGAGCCATCTGTCATTTGTAATCCGCGACGATAGCGGGGGCGAGCCCCCGTGAGTGCAGAGAAGTAGAAAGAGAGAGAGCCCAAAATGAATGGCAGACAGTCATCGTGCGAAGCAATTTGCACGCGGCCGGGATTTGAGAAATGCGCGCGAGAAAGTTCAAAAGTTCCATATGTGCGAGTGCGGCGAAGTGAGTCTGCTCTCTCTCTCTCTGTATTAATAAAAACTTTTGCTTTCCGGTCCGAGCTTTAACGAAAGTTTTTCAACTTTCGTTTATTTATTAATAAAAATTTTGAAGCGCGCATTGAGGATTGAAAAAATATGACAGTTATAGCTTTGAAAAATGTATAAGTTTTTTTTATAGGGAGGGAATGTTGTGTTATTGAGATATATTAGTGGATTAATGCAAGTTTGGAGTGGAGACAAAACAAAGTGCATAAATTTTGATTTTCCAAAGTGCGGGAAACGATTTATCTGCGTTAAAAGTCGGAATTAAAAATTAAAAAATTCAAGAATAAAATAAAAGTTACGTTTCTTGAAGGCCATTATTCTTCGAAATGAGCGCAGTTTGTAATTGCAATATCATTTACAATTTAACGCCGCGGATGAAATATCGCCAGACTTCTCGAGAATATAATAACCGGGTCGAAAAACTGAATATCATCCAAGAAATTCAGAGCAGCCATTACAAAGATCGACGACCCACAAAACAGAGACATTTCCCCGGGGTATGAAAATCCGGAGACGCCACCCGGAAAAAAAGAGCGTTAATTACAATTTTTCCAGGAAAATTACAGGGGGAAAACAGAGGAATTAAAACGACCGCCGCTCCTTTTTCAGCATCTCGCAAGCTCCATTGAAAAGGGGGATGGGGGCGGAGGGGTGATGCTTCAGTTCCATTATAAGCGGAGTAAAGCGAGGCCCGCGGCGCGATTTGTCAGGGCGTTCTTCCGAAAAAAAAACGCGCAAAGCCTCTAAGCAAAAGGCGCGCGCGTTCATAAATCCGGCCCGCGCGCGCTTGCGCGAACGCCCGGAAATCTTAAGCGCACTTGGCAATAAAACGCGCCGCTGCACCCCGACATTTGTCCCGACGTGTCCGCGAAGAATTCGACTTTTATCGCTTGGCATGCGCATCGAGGCTATTGCACTCATAACGAAGCCAAATTCTTGCGGTCTCCCTCCGCCCTTTCCTCTCTTGTTTCTTGCGCTTTTTTTTCAAGCTCGAGAGAGAGAGAAAGAGAGAGAGAGAGAGACGCGCGGCACTTTTTTTTTATAGCTTTGCCGCTAATAAATACTGCAGCGCCGGGCAGAAACGCTGACCCGACGGAATCTCTGGAATATTTATGTTTTAATAAAGTTTATTGGCCCGAGGATTAGATTTATTTCGAGAGTCGCGGTTTATGGAAGGGTAATACTGTTTTATCGTTCGTTTTGTTTATTTAATGAATCAAAAAGCTTTTAAGGCTATGAGTTTTGCTAGATTATTTTTTCGCAGCCTTACACCAAAAGCCGGTAAAAAGCCGTTGGTTTAAAAAACTTTCGGGGGAAAGCACATTTAATTAATTAAGTGCATCAAAGCGCATTGCGAAGGTATAATATTTATTTTACCGATTCGTGTAAATACCCTGACATTACGACTTGCTTAAATTTGTATGGGGCGTAAAATAAATCGCGCAGACGCAAAGCAAAGTCAGACCGCAGTTAATTTAACGTTCGCCGTTCGCCGTTTAAAAAAGTAACTCCCCGATTCGAACCCTAATAAATCTTGCGCGCCGGCTTTGCCCTCCTGCACGGCTACGCACTCCTCCTTTCTCTTCAAAATATATATATATATATATATACTCTCCTGAATTTTCCAGTCTAATTGAAAAGATTTCAGCATCGAAAGGGTTCGCGTCGCCGTCGTCGCCGCCGGTGCCACTACTGTGACGTGTGTATGCGCGCTCGTGCGAGGGCTCTTTGAAAGTTCGCTCTCCTTGACGGTTAATCGCCGCGCGAATCTTTGAGCGCGCCACATAATGATTCGTTTTTGCTCGCTTACTGTGCCGCTTTGCGCAAGTCGGTCACTGATTTTCAGCCCTCCTTTTAATGGAAAAAAAAAAGCGTGGGAGATGAAGTGACGCAGTAGGAAGTCGGGCTATTTTTACTTGGTTATTATTTTAGGTTTTTTTCAGAGAAACGAGGCAAGGTATATAGAAAGATTGGCTGCAGTTTTATTAATGAAAGAAAAATACGAGAGAAGAAATAGCCGAGAATTAATTAATTGCGAAAGGTGTGTATAGAGCATAAATGTACTTTAAGAAACAGGGACTAAGCCACTTATATAAAGCGAGCTTAGTCCCGGTTACAACTATAAGTACACTAACCAAATTAATTAACTATATGTAGAGTTAATTCTGCACTTATCTGATCGACGCCTCTTTTAATATTCAAAAAGTACGTTCAAAGAGTTCGATTACAGTGTCTGATAAAGTGCTATTTGCACCCTATTCTTTTGCTTTCAATGTAATAAAAAGAACGTCGTTAAAATGAGTTCCGGTCGCCGCTCAAAGAAAGCTCCTCAGCGCGAACGCGAAAATCCCCGGGATAAAAAAGCGACGCGGCATTCCGTCGTCCATTAAAAATTAGCCTCGACATTCTCTCTCTGCACGCAGTCGAGTAAATAGAGAGAGAGAGAGAGAGAGAGAGAGAGGGGAGGGGCCTGCACTCGGGGGCGCTAAACGCAGGAGAAACACGAGCAAGGAAAGCGGCCGAGACGTGAGCCCGTGTAAAATTGATGCATGGTTTTCGCATGGACAGCATGCAAATGCGGCCCGCATACCGTCGCCGCGAGCGCGGAGCCAAGAACAAAACTTGCCTGTGTGCAGCTCGCATGAAAAGAGAGAGAGAGAGGCGGCCCCACGGCGGAGGAGGCAGAGGGCGCGCGGGGATTCCGAAATACGCGCCAGACGTGATGCCGAGCTTCTCAGCTCGTTTTTGGACTCAAGCTTTCCGCGACCGCTTAGTTACTTCTTTTATTTGGCTTTGCAGCTTCTTTCGGGGCTCGCCGAGGCGAGGCGCTTGTCGTTCGCGGGAGAGAAATCTTTCCTGTTTATTACTTCTGGGTAAATGTGATTTTTGTTTGAGAAAAGAATGCTATGAAAAGATGAATGTATAATTGTAACTTATTGTATAATAATTGACATAGATCTGCTTTAGGTTCTTACATTAGACTTTCAGCGATGAAAAAAAAAAAAAAAAATTCAGTATATAATAACACATTAAAAACTTCTTCTTAAATACGTAAAAGTTTCTTGAAAACATTAGCATCTTAAATCTACCTATAGAGGGTTTTGCATAATTAAGAGATAAGTTGCACGCGTAGATTACAATAAAATCATTAGAATTGGTCTCTAAGTAGAGTAAAAATTGGTCAATATTTGTAGATACAGTGATTCCATAAAAGCAGAACAAGGAGAGCAAATAAAATGAAATATCGATTTATTGGAATTGTAACTTACGTTTATATAAATGACAAGTTTAATTAAATGTTTTACTTTTAATTAAAAATGTAATTTACGAAATTTTTAGCAATTTTATGGAAACCAAATTTAATGGTTCAAATAATATCACACTTTCAGCTTGGTACTAAAAATGAGTGACTTTTAGTGAATTTGTTAAAGAGCTTTTCAAAAATATTAACGCACGAGTCTCAACACTCAACGAGTAAAATTGGAAATACAAAAAGCTTTCGACAAGCTGATGGTAAATCCTCAAAAACGTGGTAAAATTTTAGCTCTCAAATGTTTAAACCCTTCCTTTAATAATAAATGAAGTTTGTTAAGAAAGTTAAAGCTGCTCTCTTAAACACTTCGGTTTTGGACAGCTTCTCTAGCTTCTACAGAGATAAGTACAGACAAATTTGAAAGTTAAACTCTTGGCGGGTTAAAATTGGAGTATGCGTATTCTTCGGAGTTTGTAATTCTCGAAGCTCGAAGCAAAAAAGTAGTTTGAAATTGTTTAGCCGCAGCTCCGAAAACTTTGACTCATTTTTAATTCCCAATCTTAATTAAATTAAAACTCCCATTTCACTCCCCCGTTTCTCGGCCCTTGTATATTTCTCCGCGTCACATCCGCGTTCTCCCCGACGTTTTCGCAACGCATCGCTGAAATTGGACCGGCAGCGCGGCCGCCCTTAAAAACCCGAGCGCAAAAACTCGAGTAATCAGGAAATATTAAAAGACCGAAGAGCAACTAGCACTCCGGGCTGAATAATTCATAAACGGAATTTAGCTCGATGCAAATGCGTGCGCCGCGCAAAAGTAGCGGCGGCGGCGGGCGGCGCCTCGCGTCGATAACGTGTAATATAAAATCGAGCATGTATATTTAAAGAGAGAGAGAGAGAGAGAGAGAGACAGAGCTGCCACTGGCGTGGCGTAGCTGCGGCGGCGCCCGCTCAAAGTTCGTTGGCACCGCTTTGAGTTTTGACATAAAAGTCTCTCCCCCTCACGCGCGCTTATGCATTATTCACGTTGCATGCACGTTGCCCGCGAGAGTAGCGCAGATAAGATGCATTATGCTTACGAATATCAATATGCGCGCTTCGAATCGGACGCGCGAGAGAGTCTGCGCGCGTACGGAAGATTAATAACGTGTCAGGCTCCGGGGGGGTCCGATATACTCGCACCCGAGAGACTTAATATCGACGCCGGCAGCGGGCTCCTTTTCCTTTTTTTCTTTTTTGTGCCCGGGGCACTCTTTCGAGGAAAGTTGTCACCGGCAGATTAGTGCGACGACGACGCCCCCGTCTGGCCGCAGCCGAGTAACGGCGGGAAATTACCGCTGACGCTTTTGGTTATGCTAAGCGGAGGGGGATTGAAAACTTTGAGCGATGCGCCAGTAATGCGGAGTGTAACTGAGTTTTTATGTCGCTAGGACAGTGCAACTTGTTGCGCGCAACTTTGTTAGTGTTTTAGAAAAGCTGCAATCTAAATGTTGAATTAAATTAAGATTTCTGCAACTGATTTACGCGACGGGAAAACGTCATTTATTCAGAATCAAAAAATTCAAATAAAGGGATTCATTTCGCTAATTTAATTTCCAACTCGAAACTAATCCGCCAAATCCAGCCAAGCCTCTTCAAAATGAATCCCTCCCGCCCAATTCCACCTGCAGCCTCTTGAGATTCCGCTAATTGCCGAGTGAATTTTTGCCCGCAACGTCGGAGCACCCCTGCAGTGCGCTGCAGAAATTTCATTCGCCCGAGACGCACAAAAGCTCCGAGGCGGAGCATTAATGCTTGTAAGTAGGCGAAAGCCTCCTTTGGCGCTCCGCGCGCGCGCGTTACTTCGGAGCTTCATTTACACGGCATTACGCGTAATCGCTTAATTAAAATCTATCAAAATTAACGCGATCCCGCGGCTGCCGCGAGTTAACTAAATGCCGCCGGCTGCGAAATTGCATAAATAAGGATGCCCACGGGGCGTGTCGCTGACTATTGGTCCCCGATGCGCAATTTAGGTGCCTCCCCCCCCCCCCCCCTCCCCCCTGCGTCGCTGTTCAGCCGCGAAAGATACGCAACTTTCGACCGCGAAAAATTGCTGAGCTTTATCGCGGCTGGATAAAGCGGAGCTGTCTTTGGAGGATTTTCCGAGTTTTTGCGCGACTTTGGAGCCAACGCCTTTTAGATATTCCAGCTGCATAAATGATTAAGGCAGTTTTTGATCCAGAGACCGTATTTTAATGACCGAATTTTACGCAGCGCGGACTTCGTTTTCCGACCGACGACCGACGCGTAAAGATTAGTTTTTCTCGGCTAAGCGATTTCCGCTGAGAGAGCCCTTTCGCTCAGCAGCAAACACCTTCCCTTGCCCGATGCGAGCCTGGTCTCGATCATCGGCGAAAAGGGAGCCGGAAAAATTAATGAACACGCGTTAAAGATTAATTCTAAACGTTTCAATTAAATGCTCTACCGTGAAACGAATATTCAACTATAAATAAATATTTAATTGAGTTTATTGACATTAGAAACCCTTCCCTAATTAATCTGATGGCGTTGGATTATTCGACGTAAATCAAACATTTATTTGAATTAAAAATTATTAAATTGTTAAATTAAACATTTTGAAACCCAACGTTAAGCCGTCACGCGTCATTATACTCCCACGGAACCTTCATCATCGGTTTCCGAACGAATTTAAACGTAAAAGCTCGCCGAACAAGCAAGAGAAAATCAATGCGTTCACACGCATCCGGAAAAAGTGCAGCTCGTCAAACTGCAACCCTTACACGCTTGTTTCTCGGCACGTAGGTACTCGCGCATGCGCCGGAGAAAGCTCATTTGCCTCGAATCTGCCGTGGGACGCGTCGCGCATCTGGAGACGCGGATGGCATTATGCTAACGAGGCCGCCGAGTTTCCGGCCGATAAGTTGCCTATTTATATACGCAGCCGCCGCCGCAGCCGCGCAAAAATGTTGCGCATTCGGGGAACGCTTTCTTCTGAAGACGCCGCCGGTAAAGACCAATTAAAGCTCCGGTCGTTCTTTGAGGACTGCGAGCGGAGCTGCTTTTTTGTTTTTCGCGGAAGATAAAGATCTGCTCCGCCGAACGATAAAACGATCTTCTATTTTTGCGGATGCGTGGAATACCGCGCATTGGAGAGGTAAAATTGGATTGCTTTTAGGTTATTGATAAAATTGCCGCAGTAAGTTGATAGGATGGAGGTGAAATTCCAATTCTTTTTCATTCGGTTTAATATATTTTCACGGAAATTTTCCGCTTCCGTTCAAAGTCGCGTAAACAAAGTTCCTTTTTTTTTTTGTTTGTTTTTACGCCAGCCGTTCAGCCGAAATCTGCAATCGCAATTAACGCGCGGCAATCGACGGAAAGAAATCATTCGATCGGCATCTCGCCAAAGAGCAGCGCGCACATCGAGCTGCACTCGGAAACCGAAGGAAACGCCCGCGGCTAATCGCATAATGCACGTCGCGGCGGCGGCCGACGGCGAGCATTTAATCGGTGTACATCTCGGAGTCTAATCCGGCTTAACAGCGATGCGCGCGATGTCTCCGTTAATCGTCGACTAATCGATTTTACCTGCGAGAGAGAGAGAGAGAGATCGCAGAAATTCAAGCGGCCCGACGTGACTTGCGCCGCATTTACAAGCAATTATCCGAGGCCGCGTAAACTCGACAACGATCGACGGCGCGAGAGGCTGCCGCCAGGCTCCTACGCACGTACGGAGCTGCGGCTGTTTCCACTACGGCGACCGCACACGAGCCCCCCTCTCCCGACGTAGGTAAGTAGGAGGGGGTTTGCGCGTGCAGGCGGAATCGGGAGCGTCTAATGCCAAAGTGCCGAGTTGATGAGGATGCGGTAAACGATCCGGTTGTGCTGAGACCGATTTCGCCTACGATTTAGGAAATGCAGGATGGCCGCTCGCGCTGAAGTAGTATAGTAGTATTTTTAAAAACAATTGGCATTTTTCCCTACTTTTAGCACCGACGATTGTATTTCGTATTTTCGGCAACAAACACTGGCAATCGCGGCTCAAAGCTCCCTCGCAGGGGGGGCAAGAGCAAAAGAAAGCCTTACATCGAAGCCCCCCCGGAAACTCGAAGAAACAATCAGAGTTCTCTCCCGGCGGAATTTCGTTCCTCGGAATGCATGATCCGACTTCTCTGCCGGAAAGGGCCGACTCCGCCGCGCGCGGAGGCCGCGGCGGCTCCCACCGCAAACGCGGAGCTCTCGCCGCGTCCAGAATGAAATTACACGTCCCTGTGTGTGTGTATGTGTACGCGTAGCCGCTGTAGGAGGACTACAGTTTAATCAATCAGTCAGGGGAGCGCGCGCGAGTGTCAGAAGTTTCTAGGAGAGGACTTTGGGATGCTGTATCTACTCGTGCGATATCCGCCGAGCAATTCGCTCTCTCTCTCTCTCTCACTCTCGGCTTTGCTTTGGCCCGCTAGTTCCTGCAACGGGGTTACTTCCTTTCTAAATAATTAGTTCCAGCAACTCGGGGCTAAGAATTACGTTCTCGCGCTAGATTGCTTTATTCTTTTTTCGTCACACAAGTATAGCTTCGCATTCGTCGGCGAATTTCTGGCTGAGGCGCGTTATTACGTCGTCGACGTTAATGTTTGTCAAAACTTTAGATGCGACTGTGTGCAACGGGAATAGAATTTCACAAGTATTTAGATTTGTAAGCGCCGTAAATTCTGGCTATAATTTATGATTTCGTTCAAATGTAAATCCCCGATCGCGTAACTTGCTGGAGCGAAATTGCAGCTGTACAAAACGAGGTCACGTCATTTTCTCGTTATTGCGTTTTAATCGACTGCACTTGCCCTTCACATTTGCCAAGTAATGAATCCACCTTTGATTTCAACTGGGTCGACTACCTGCCTAATATAGAAAGCATTGCTACATTTAATATTGCACGGAAATAAGCGTCGGCTTAACTATCGATTTTCCCCGAGTAAAAATGTACGCGACTCGGCTCGCTAAAAAGGCGCTAATAATTTCGCAGCTACACAGCGTCAGCGTCAATCAGCGCAATTACGGCCGTCAAAACGACGTTTCTCACATTGTTCGTTGCGGGAAAAGCCGTGGGCCGCGCGCGCGCAAGTGCAATGCGCGCCACTGCTTTTCGCTTTAATCTTATTAAAATACCCACGTTTCACCACTTTCAAATTACGCGAGCGAGTCTCGGGCGGCGGCGGCGGTGCTGCGGCTACGGCGTGGGCGATATCAAAGTCAAATTACGCGAATTTCAAGATCCCGGCGGCAGCCCCGGCCGAGAGTTAAAAATGACGAACTTTCCGACGTGTATAAAGGAAAACGAGCGCAGCTAAGGAAAAGTAATTCCGACGTTGTTAAAGACGGAAACGAGGATGTAACGGGCAGACGAGGAGAGGCTTCGCCCGAATATAAAAGAAACGCGAGAGGAGAGAGAGAGAGAGGAGGAACGGCTTGATGAGAAAAGAAACAAAAGAGCCAAGGGGGAGGGATCGCAAATTGAACGATGCCCCAAGGCCGTCGAAAGTCGCCCCGAGGCGCAACGGAATTATCGGGCGCTTTGTCATTTGGGCGTTAACGATGCCTTGTATATATGCGCTTTTTTCCCCGCGCCTTTCAATTCTCCGGCCTGCCCCCGCCCGGTTTCTTCCTCGGCTGATGACGATTTTTTTCGACGACGATTTAATTGACCGAATTATATCGGGCGGACGGCTTAGATGCTTACCAATTTTGTCAAACGGCTTTTCTTCGAGGTTGCATTTTGAAGTGAAAATTTTTAATAAGGATTTTCGCGGCTCGTCGTGAAAACCCTTCATAAGGCACGCGGAGTACGAACATTGGGACGGTAAAGGCATTCGAAACAAAAGGATTTAATTTTTGTATTTTCAAAGAGAAGGCTTTGTTTTAATTATGCATTCAATTTTGCCCGGACCATTGTTCTGATTTTAATGAACGGAGATCTGTTGAATTTAATGTAAAATTCTTGTTGTCCTTTGCAGTTTCGCAACTCCAGAAGAGCGTTTATAACAAACTGTTACATTTTTGTCGAAAAGGGAATTTGGCGATAAATCGTAATTGCAATCTGTATAAAACACGAACGTCATTCTGTCAAAGAATTTTCGTACATTGCTTGCAATATTTAAAATAAAATATCACCACGCGACGCAAAATAAGACGAAAAATACAGATTCAAATTTTGGTGTTGACATAAGTAATGTATAGCGTATTGTAAGACTCGCCACGAGTATTAGGTAACTTTTATCTACTCCACGGATTACAGTTTGAAACCAATAAGCTCCATTATAACTTATTTAAAGGCTTGTTTACTGCGGGCAAACCGCATTAAAAATTCATAACACAAAGTATGCTCAAACATAGTTCGCGTCTCCGATCCATTAAACGTTCAAGCAAACATAAATAATTCATCCCGGCGCATTCCGCAAACCAAATATGCAAGACGCTAAGCGCCAATCGATCGCAGATAAAGAAAGCAACTTCGACGGCTTCGCCCAGACCCTTCCCCTGTAATTACAATCGCCGCGTGAACTTCTTGAATTCCAAGCATTTTCTCATCGCGGAATATCAGTCGTGCCGGTCGTTCTGTGCGCGCGAACATAATCGCATCGGGCCGAGTGCCAGGGGATTCTTTCTCTCTCTCCCGCATTGTGCAGTGCATTCGCGCTCCTATCAATTTTCCGGGGTCGCATAAATTTTTCTCGTTCATCGGATTCGCGGGATGTGTTACGCGCCGGCTTTTGAAAATTAGAGGACTATCGATGCGACCCGAGAGGGAATGTTTTATGTTGTCGCTCTGGACGCGAGTTGCTTGTTGCAGCTGCGCGGGGAAATGACGCTGAGTTATACGTTTCGAATTTTCCTTGATGAATGACGCATCCACCGACTGTTTGAAATATAATAGGCTGAATTTTGTTTATCGCGCGGATGAAAAAAAAAAAAGAAAAAAAAGTAACGGGCGCAAATAAATTTTGACGAAGAGCTTTTCAAGTAGTCATTTACTCTTCTTTCGAAAGCCTTTCTGGATGTTAATCGTGGACAAATTTCGTGCTTTTTTAAGAAGATTACGTTTTTAATTAATAATTAAGCAAATAACTTTTTCTTACTCGCTCTTTATTTCCTTTGTTAAATATTAGGTAAGGTTTGCCTTTGAAGTGAGGAGAAATATGTACACGTTTTAATTAAAATTAAACCGTATAATTAACACATAAAAATACAGCTACGAGTGAAGTAGAGAAGCGATCAAGTTTTTACTCTATTTTGTAACGTTTAATTAACTTAGTAATAAAATATAACTTGCACATGTAACTTGAAAAACTGTGAATTAATTGTTAAGTAAATCTTTGTGAAAGCTTGGGCAAAGTAAATGCTTTCAATGAAATCGCGCCAAACTATAAGGGCTTTACAATTCAGCGTAATCTTTCATTTTTTATTGATTTAACAGAGAAATTGGGATACTTCATTATTTTTATTATTTTTTGTATTTTTGTTTAAATTGGGATACTTTTTATTCTTTGAAAATTCTAAATTTGATGTTATTCTTAAAAATACAAAATACTTAAATAAATATCATTTTATTTAAAAAAAAAATTTACGATATATTTTATCGTTTCCTGAAATTTGAAATTAATTTCATTTAAATGCAACAAGTAAAGAGACGAAAATTTCAAAAAGTAATAATCGAGTTTTAAATTATTACCTTTTAAATTTTTATTGCGGCATAAAATGTTACTGAATATGAGTTTTTTTATAAATATTATTTAATTACTTTTATTAATTACTTTATTAGTATTTCGTTCAAAAAATCAACTTTTGTTGCATCAAAAATTTCTAGAAAAAACACATTGCAGTTACAAGTTTTGGTTCGAAAGTTTGAAGAAAAATTCGATTTTCCCCAACATTTAACGAAAAATATGTTTCAATTCAGAAACATATTAAAAATAATGATATTAGATTTCAAAATAATCTGACTCGCCCCTAAACCGACAAATAAGCGTCTCACGCGATTCTTTGGTATTTGGAACTTACGGCAAATTTTTTTCATGGATTACAATCACGCGAGCAAATTTTCAAATAATATTACCTTAATTTTGTTTTCTTTATGAAATCTACGTAATCACAGAGTCAAGGCAAAAGAACAACAGTAATTTAAATTTATTAGACGATCTACGCGAATTTGAAAGATAAACTGCTGCAAATAATTTTTGGCTGATGTGACAAGAAGTAATATTTGTCGTTGGTAAAAAAACTTACTAGTTCCAACCGCAGCTACCCTGAAAAAGTTTAATATATTTAATTACTGAATTCCTCAGGAAGCAAAATCTAATCTTTTAATAAATGAATAATTAATCGCGAGGGCATTACGCAAACTCGAAACTCTTTTCCCCTGCAGCTTTTATTAAAACAATTACTAAAACTCGAGAAGAAAGCCATTCTGCGAAACCTCGAAAAGGAGCTCGCGCAGAAGCAAAAGGGCTGGAATCTGAAAATACGCCCAGATACAGAGAGTCTCTGCTTTCGCGGAGGGAGAAGAGAGAGAGAGAGAGCTCCCCCTATATAGGTCATGTTTATTCTGTCGGTCGCGCGCTCATATTCCAGTAGCTCTCTCTGCGCTTGACCTTTTCGCGGCGCAGTCGGCGTTACGCAATAATTTTCTTGGCTGCGGCTTCTTCCTCTCGCCGCGCGAAGATGTCAAGTGCATTTCGAGCGATGCCACACACCGAGCGCGCGCGCGCACACAAACGCCACGACGAGGTGCGTCAGCGTTCGATTATCGACCCGCTGTCGGCAGAGATTTTCGACTGCCGCAGCGATACGCGCGCCGCTAAGTGGGGCTTAATTGATCGTTCGCTCGTAATCGATGCTCCTAGTAGTACAAACAAGTTTAGGCCAGACTCGAGGATATTAATCTCGCTGGGAAAACGGGCCTGAATTGCCGGCATTGTTTTCGAGTTAGACGTCGGCTATCGAGCCGCGAGCTCGGGCGAAAGAGAGCCGCGGAAGCAGTTATTTAGCCTTTGATGTCGTTACTCGCTAACGATCTGGCCGCGTGCAAATAGGTTAAAACATCGCGCGTTCCTATATGGGTTAAGCTTAATTAGAAGAAAGTAAGGCGAATTTTTAATTGCTCATTCCTTCGTCCGGCTCTGGATTGCGTTTAGATTTAAGGGGCCTACAAAAAAATGGAGCGGAATAACGTCGAAAAGTTGGGGGACAGTAATTTGAATGGAAGAACGGCGCGTTCGCCGATAACACAATTCCGGATCACAAAGGCTGCACGTCTGGCGGCGTGTGTCGGAAATAAAACGGTACAGAAGGGAAAAAGGCGCTTGAATATGCGCAGTCGATCGGTCGAGAGACTTCGCGTGGCCTTCTTATCGTCGTCCCGCTCGGTTCTCTCTTTCGAGCCTTGTGTTTTCCTTGGACTACTGTTCGATCTCTCCTGGAGATATTGGAATTTGCTGTTTTGCTTTGGCGTGCGCTCCGCTTTGCCGGCTGAATGTAGGGCTGGCCTGGCATCGAAATCAGCAGGCGGCTCGCGAGAGAGAGCAGGCCGCAATTGCCAGCCGGATATATCCTGCCTGATACGCGGATGGTTGTTACTCCGGGAAGCGTTAATGAATGAAAATCGTGAATAGAGGCGCCGTTTGCAGGTCGCCTAGCTATTGCAACACCCGGCTAAGTGCTTAATTTGAAAAGTGGATCGCCGAAGCGTTTGGGCGCCACCGCGGGGATTTTTTTTTCGGCTTGCAAAATATTTGATGAAATTTCGTCTCGAGGTAAACACGGCGTGACGCAAGTTCTCGGCGTTGGCTGGGTTCGGTTTCGAAAGCTGATTGACTCCCTGAAATTGAACTATATTTACGGAGCAGCTTTTCCACCGCGCCGGGGAGGATTACTACAGCCACAAAGAGGTGGAAAGGATAGAAAAGTTTATTACACGAAACTCGATGAGCTAATATCGCCGGAGGTACACGGCCGGAGATTCTGGAAACTTTCTTAATAAGATCAACGCTTTTCCCGTTCCCCTCAAAGATGCTTACATAAAGTACACTTTCGCGCGGGTCTAAGTCAATGACCATTGAATGCCGGCGCCAAGTAAGTACGGGCAACTTCCAGCTCCTTCAAACATTAATTATTTAAATGATGACTCTCCAGAAGACGGGAATAACTTTTTTACTTTTTAAATTTCAGACTGTATTTGGAATCGGCGATCTTTGATGATTTTTTTTTTTTATTAATCGGTAAAGCTTTTCTCCTAGAAAAAATTCATTGATATCCCGCTTGCGAAAGTAGAGACGACGTGTACAGGGGTATATAGGTCACTTTTAATTAAGTAAATATACTTTCATTTCAGTTTGCCCTTTGAGCGAAGAAAATATTTGAGTTGGCAATTTTACAATTTATTTAAAAATTAAAGTTCTCGAAAATAACGTAATTATCAAAGCGCAGATAATTGAATGCCTCCGAATTCAGCACTTGACGTTCGGGGCCAATTTCGGTCGTCAACGTCGCGCCACCGGAAAAGTCGAGCGAAGCACTTAGAAAAAAGATTGAATATTCATTCGATTTCGCGGACGGTCCATCCTTTATAGCTCCCGCCGGTTAATGGAACGGAAAATTGCGGATCCGCGCAAACAAAGTTTCGCGCGATCTGTATGTATAGAGGATAAGCTGCAAGTCCAAGAGCGCTAATTCCTCGACAGGTTAAGAAAGTTAATAATAAGGCTAACTTCGCGGCCGGTCGACAACGGCGACGACGGCGACGACGACGACGACGCCGCGCGCCCGGGAATCATACGGAATATATATGAGAAAAGTTGTCGGCGGCGCGGAGCTTATACATTTTCAGACAATTAAAGTGTTCCAAAACCTTTCCTTCGAATGCAGACTCATGAATATAGATGCCGACGGCCGACAGTTTGCGAAACTGTTTACGAAGCTGACTTTCGGGAGACCGGCAAATCTGGAATCTTCATCCTCTTATGGAATTGGTTTGTTTTCAGTTTTAGAACAAAAAGCCACTTGAAGGTTATCTTATTATCTTAATACTATAAACACGTGGTTTCGACACTGAAACATTTCTCTTAATTGACTGCAGACTTTGGGTCCAATCTCGATTAAATCTTTTTCCTCTATTATTGAGCTAAATAGTAAAACTGACAAATGCATTGCGGATTTTTTTTTCATGATTCGACACATAACGTTATATCGCAGAGCAAAAACGCTGATCGACAAGATACGTGAAACCCTTCCATTGATCTGTTTTCCCGCGCTACCCACGTCATAACGCCGAGCCAAAGAAGACAGGAGAAAAAAAAAGAGTGGAGGCAGCCGTAGGAAAAAAAACCGTACCATCGCCCTCCGATCAGGAGCGAAGCGAGAGAAAGGAGTCGAAGTAGAAAAATTGATCCGTACTCTCTGTTTACGTCCAATTAAGGGCGTAACTCGTTGATCATCGGCTGAACACAGCCGTTAACAGAAAAAGCCCGCCTTCTCCTCTTCTTAATTAGCCGTGATCGTAGGGACGCCGCGAGGAGCGGGAAAGAAAAGGAGGCGAGTGCCAAAGATAAAGAAAAAGTCGATAAGCTTCGATAGAACAGCCGCCGGCTGCTGCTGCTTCTGCTGCTTGTACGCGTTCTGCAGGCAGCGCCGGACGGAGAGAGATGACCAAATATTTTCCACTCAATCTGGCAGCCTCGCGCTCGTGAGAGAGTGAGAGAAAGACAGATATATAGGCAAACTTTATTAACACTTTGTGTAGCACGAAGCGGGAGGTATCGAATGAAAGTTTGGCGGTGGATTGAAATGGAACAGGATATGCCGGTTATTGTCAGGGATATTAGCTAGATAAATTGTTTACTTTCTAGTTTAATTTCTAGATTGACTTTCGAAAATTTTAAAGCAGCTTCCAGTTTTTACGTACCATTTATATATTTCAGGTTATAATTTTCTTTCTTTTTCCTCGCTTTTTATATAAAAAAAAAAAAAAAACAAATAAAGTTTACGGCTGCCAGGCTCTGACCCAACAAACAGCTGTAAGAAGAACTCGAGGCTGGGCGCTTTTTTCTGCCAACCGAACGCAGCCCCGCGCTATTCAGCATAAGAATTTTCGTAGCGCGGGAACACCAAGGTAAAAGCCGAACATTTTCCGCTCAATCTAACAGCCAATGGATCGGTCGAAGAAAGCTGCGCGAGCGGCTCTTTATATTCAAAGTGGCCTCTCTCTCTCTCTCTCTCTCTCTCTCTCTCTCGCCGCTCGCGGACACAAAAAAAGCAAGCAGGAAAAAAGAACAAGGCGCGCGCACTCGCCGTTTTCGCGTCCGACTGCTCCTCTTTGACTAACCTTTTCTCCCTCTCTCTCTCACTTTAGCGCTCGGCGGGGCGGAAAAATCGCGCGAGGTGACAAATGGCGTGTATTACCATCGGGGTCAATGAGAGAGCAGCAGCTTGGACGGACTGGCAAGTAAGAATGATTTTCCCGGGCGCCGCACCTGACAGGCTTTATCCGCAGCGATGGCCCCGAGGCTTTCTTCCCGCTACATTTTTTCTCGCGTTCTGACGCGCGCCGCCTTCCTCCCCTCTTCCTCCCCGGCGCGATTGTCGAATTCGCGCGTGGCGAGATGTCTGTTTCGACGGCGGTATTGAAGGTATGGTATGGAAGGCACGCTGGTGCTGAATGTTTGACGTAGGAGCGGGAGCTTGCGTGGCTTGGATCTGCCAATTTTTTGTCTGTTCAGTGTTGCTCAAATGAACGATCGATAATTCCATTAAAGTGGTGCTACTGTCCTGTGGAATTCTAGAATTACCGATGAAAAAACTTGTGTTTTTCGACTGCGTGCGAATTGTTTGCCTAACTGAGGCTTTTTTGAATAGGGTGCTTGGAACGTGAGAATGGAACTTGCACGTTGACGATATTTCTTAACGGTATAATTGTTTGCTGCAACATTTAATATGTAACGGAGGATTTTTTTTTTGCGAGAATAGTATACACTCGTTATGGGCAGTAAAAACAAAAGAGTTAGATCACATATTTGTTAACCTCGGCTTGGCCTCGGCCGACAATTAAATGTGACCGGAGACGTTTCTTATTTTACAGGCCTAGGTATGTAATATACTATTCTTTACTTAGAACGCAATTTTTATAAATAATTTAGATTTTACGCAACGCAAGTGTGCAATAAAAGACTTTTCCTTCCTTAAAAAATCCATGAGATGTAAGTTGAAGCTCATCATCGAGCATTGTGATTGGTCTAGAGCATATAC
>JAWWML010019037.1:0-19546 GCA_035047165.1 Ormyrus rosae
GCTGTAACTTTTAAAATTTTTTAAATTTGTGCATGAAATTTTTTTTCTAAGTTTTGGATAAAGTATAGAATCAAAAACTCAAATAAAAAAAAATTGATTATTTGAAATTTTTCGGTATATAACACCCTTAAAAAAGGCTTTGAAAAATTCATTTGTTTATAACATTTCGAAAAATTGTAATTTTCAAAAATTATTTTAGGGTATTAACTTTGACCTATAAAGCTTCCAAAATACGCAAAAAGATTTATAAAAATCGACTAGTCGATTTTAGTAGCCCACTTCAGGAACTTTGACTCTAGGTGAAATGCACCCTAGAAATTCAAACCCTTTATTTTGAACGGCTGCTGAAACAGGAATAAATGACGAATTGATATAAAACCTATCTGAAACGAAGGTTGAAGGTTCAAACTAAATGTAGGGGGAAGTAAATTGGTAGGTCCCATTTTAATTTAGGGAGATCGTATTAGGGTTGATGTGGTTTTTCACCCCAAATAACTTTGCAGGATAACCTCCGATGGAAAAACTTCCAAGACAAAAGTTGTAGAGGGCGAAGGGATTACGTTATAGTACCAGTGACTTTGACCTTGAAAATTATTTTCAAGGTCATTTGGAGGTCAGTGATTTTTTTAATGGGAACCCCTATTTTTCACTTCAGATTCTGAAAGAGCGAGAAATTTACGTCCAGATATGTATCAATGTGAGTAATCAGACTGACTCACGTGGGTCAAAATCTCTGCTGAAAATGTAAAAACATTCCATTCCACTAACATAGAAGGCTCTAATCGACATTTTAATCGCTCACTCCAAATAAATTTGCAGGATGACCTCCGATTGAACAACTACCAAAACGATAGTTGTAAGGTTTTAAGGGGGCCGTATGGCAATAACCTTGGTTGAGATCCTAAGGTCAAACTTATGGATGATTTGGACTTTAACTTTAGAATTTCAAATAAAAACTCAAATTTCTTCAGAAATTGAATGAGCAAAAAATTATACGTTCACATTATTTGGACATGGGTCAAAGTGACCTCTCAGGATCATATGAAGGTCAACTGTATGTTTAAGAATGATTCTGAAAGTAGGTGGCATTGTGGAACATGTTAAAGCAACAAGGTCAACTTTCTTTTTTAACCCTTTCCGGGGCAGTGGGAAATATATTTCCCACCTATTCTATTATCTTTTTTTATTTCTTCACAATTTCGTGGCTTTATTCTATGCTGAGGCTATTTTAGGCTCTTGGATAACTGAATCATAAAACTATTGTGAAAAATTAGGCTTATTGCGCTGGTTTTTTGTTTATTGTAAACAATCAATGTAAAAAAATCCAGTTTTTTTATGAAAAAATCGGCTATTGCTAGACGAGTAGATCTAAAGTTCTGAAAATTTTTTTTATATAATCTCTATACGTATTTATATAACATATATTTTTTGCAAATTTTTTTATACGCTAGTTTTTTCACAAAAAATTTTTGAATTTTGAGAAAAACCTATGTTACATCATGCAGTAGTCAAATTATTTTGCAAAAGACTAGGTAATAATTAACTAATAATACAAGTGACAGTGATTCCACAGATTTTCATTCACTGATTTTGAATCTAAAGTCAGATTTACAAAATTCAAAATGACTGATCCAAGATGGCGAACGGAATGTCGAAAAATTCACACATTTTCATCATAGTTGGTACCCGGGGGTTTTTGAGGAGGCTAATTTTGAATCTGAAGTCAGATCCTCCCCGAAAACCACCGGTGAAAATTTGAGAATTTTTCGAAATTTCAACCACCATCTTGAATCCGCCATTTTGAATTTTGTAAATCTGACCTGAGATTTGAAATCAGTAATCCCAAAAAACTTAGCATTAACTATTATCTTTAGTATTGGTCTGCTCAAAAAATGTGCCCCGGAACGGGTTAAATGGAAACAATTTTTCGTTCTGTTGTTTATTTATACCGTTACACTTACATTCAAACTGTCGACATTAGCGTTACCCGATGTACACCGCGGGAAGATTGTCAATCGGATTTTGCAGATCATGTGGCCCTGAAGAGGGCCGATTATAATGATGATCTCTGAAATATGTCTCTCGTCTAAGTAAGCGTCGACGCATTGGGGTTTGCATTTTGATGGCTGAGTGGAATAATCTCCTATAGTTCGGCAGCTGCTTCAAAATTCTCCTAACTCAGTGGTTGCTTCTGTAAGCTCCTAACTCAGCGGCGGCTTTGAAAACCTAACTCAGGAGCTTTTTCTTTTCTTCAATTTTGTGGTGATAGTCTTGCAGGATTTTAAAGTAGGATTTTTGCAAAATAAACTCGATTAAACATTCAGAAAAACATCAAAATTTTTATTTTGACTGCATATTCTACGATAAAAATTTATTATCTTTATATGAAAAGAAACTTAATTTTAGTTTATGTAATTATTCCAAGGACATTAATATTGATGATTTAAATATTACATTACGTTGGCTTCATTATAGCAACGGTACAAGTCGACGAAGCGATCGTGACCAACGTCTACTTCCGCGTAGTCAAGGATGAGGTCCTCGTTACTGATGTGCTTATTGGTCGACCCTTCACCGACCACGACGATGTAATTTACCTGAAGGAAGGTGCCACATTCACTTTTAAAAATAGAAAAGCATCAGCGCAATCTGCGTCAGAAGAAACAATCAATTATAATTTTCAAGTAAATCAAATTCTACTGCACCGCCTGTGACTATTAATATGATAGAGGTTCGGACAAATCAGTCAATTCATACGCTTCCAGTGTTAAACCTCACCGAGGCTCTCTCAACATCAAACAAGATAGTCTTCTACTGAGGGGTAAACTCGAACAGCTATCGGTAATGAAGACCACTGCACGGCATTCACCTATAACCAACGACGATCTAAACATCGACGGAGACCAACCAGCTGACATCATTGAAGATCTTCGCAACGTCATCAATGAATATCGCGATTGCGTAGCGATGAATATTGTTGAATTAGGATGCGCGCGTGGCGTTAAAATGGAGATTATTGAGGAACCGAGATTGACCCTATCGCGCTAGCAATTTAGAACGGGAAAAGATGCGAGCAATACTAGCCGAATGGCGCGCAGCAGGCACTATACGCGATACAAACTCGCTTTATGCCAGTTCAGTTTTGTTAGTACAAAAAAAGAACGGCGACTATAGGTTAGTAATAGATTTTTGTAAACTTAATAAGCAAACCCAGCTTATGCACTTTCCGTTACCTGACATCGACGAACATCTCGCGGAAATCGGCACCAATAATGTATTCATAACGTTCGATCTTGCTCACGAATACCTACAAATTCCTCTCGCGGAGAACGCGAAGTGCAAAATCGCGATTATTACCCCCAATGAGAGTTTTTCGAAATTTATGTATCGTATTTTGCATCCCCTACGAAAGCCTTTAGTATTATTTTATCTAGATGATATCTTTATTGCGGGTAAGTCGTGGGGAGATCTACTAGGTAAACTTATTGCCATTTTAGAGGTTTTACGCGATGCTGGCTTTACGGTCAATCTAAAAAAATGTTAGTTTCTCAAACGTGAAATTGTATATTTAGGTTTCGAAATTTCTGCAGAAGGTATTGAACCGGGTGAAGCAAAAGCAACCGCGGTTAAGAAATTTCCGGTACCAAAAAACATGAAGCACGTAGATTCTTAGGATTAAGTGGATTTTTCCGACGTTTTGTATTAAAATACGCAGAGATTGCTGACCGGTTATATAAGCTTCTAAAATCAAATCAGACATTTGTATGGAATACGGAGGCGAACGGCGCATTCGAACGTATACGTGACGAATTGTCGAAACACCCCGCACTTCAATCACTTAATTGTAAGTCGTATACGGAACTGCATACAAATGCGAGTTCGCGGGGTCTACCGGCAATGTTGTTGCAGCGAGCCGACGGCGGCAAACTGCATCTGGTTTATTCTCTCAGTCAGCGCACGAATGGGGCAGAACAAAATTATCATTCTCGCAAACTGGAACTGTTAGCGATAATTTGGGCGGTTTCACGGCTTCGGCAGTTACTTATCAACATTCACTTTATTATAGTCACCGATTGTCAAGCGCTTGTATACTTAAATGCCCACCGAACTAAAAACCCGCAGATCGTTAGATGGCACAATTTACTAAGTGAATTCGATTATGATATTCTATATGGCGATGAAATCAAAAGACTTGCTCAAGTAGACGCTTTAAGTCGTGCCCCGACAGATGAGCCTAATAACTTTTCGAGCAATTTAGAAAACATAAGAGATATATGGTATGTGTGTGAATCAACCAAATTGAATCTGAATGCGTTAGAGAAAGTGCGATTGAAAATGTATTTTCGTTAATTGACGCGAGCGAGAAAATACGCACATTTCAATTTTCAAGGAAATTGCGGCGAAATGATGTATTTTGCAAAAGCCTCTCTTAGTGCGAACTAAGGCCGAAAAGGAAGCCATTAAGAATTACGAGTTAGTAAGCAGAATTTTATATAAACGGGTAGGAACTTAGCGTTGTTATGTTGCGCCTAGATTTATGCGAAAGGAGTTGCTTATTTTTGCGGTATGCGTCGTTATGCTAGACAACATATACATTCTTGCCTACATTGTCTGGCACCCAAAACGCGTCCAGGTCGATAAGTGGGCGAGCTACATCCAAGTCCACCGGGTAGACGCCCTTTTCAAACCGTTAACGTCGATCACGTTGGCCCCTTTGTAAGCTCTAGCAAGGGAAATAGATTTATTTTTGTTTTAATAGACAATCTCACGAAATATGTTACGCTTTCAGCCGTGTGCGATACTAAAGCCTCGAATTTAGTTAAATGTATGGAAAATTTTGTTTGTGATTTCGGAGCGCCCGAGCGTATCATCTCAGATAGAGGCACGTGTTTCACATCGAAGTTATTCGAAGAGTTTTGCGTAAGATATGGCATCAAACACGTACTTACTACTTCCCGTCATCCCCAGGCCAATGGTCAAGTTAAGCGCATTAACGCTACGCTCATACCGATTATGCAGGCGTCAATACTCAAACCCGACTGTAGGAACTGGGACGCGCGACTGCGAAAAATTCAACGCGACATAAATGATTTCCAAAATGTGACCAGAACGAAAAGCCCTTTTGAGGCACTATACGGCTACTCCCCGAGCCACGATGAAGGTCTGTTACGCGAATTAGCAGAGTTAGACAATAATGAAGAATTAAACCATGCTAAGCGTCATACAGAGCTTCGCGATAAAATTGCAAACGAACAACTGCAAATGAAAGACTGTTACGACAAAAAACGCGCAAAAACTAAATTCAATAAAGGTGATCTTGTATTCGCGGCGGTAAATCCAGTTTCCTCTGGAGATTCAACCAAACTCCAGTACAAAAATCGCGGACCCTTAATGGTAAGTGCTTGTTTGTCGAACACTTACCAGTTAGTAAATCTTCAGGAGGAAAAGGGCAATAAAAACTTAAGTTGTGAAAACCTCATTTAGATGATTTCGACGACTTCTCAACATACGACCAAGCAGAATCTTCATCAAATGATAACACCGAGAAGATAGAAGAGAAGCCAGAGTCAGCCTTTGGTCACTTTAGAACCTCGCTTATATGGTGTAATTGAGAGATCGTAGATCGAGAACGATCTATCGCATTAGGATGACCGTGTTAGAGTCCAGCTAGGATCAGACTAGGTGTTATCTTAGGGAGGGATAAGACCCTCAATCGTTCTCTCGCTCAGCGATCACGACGCGAATCGGATCTCCCAAAGCGAAATAACTATAAGCGCGATCCAGACGCATCGGCAAATCTCGCAAGCGTTCTATTTGTTTAGTTTGTATTACCGAATTAAGTGTTCTAATAATTGTTTAATAAATGTGATTATTATTTATGACTTATTTTCTACAAGTGCGAGTGTTCGGAGTACATTCTTTCAAAGCCAGTCCCATGAAAAATCTCCACAATCTACCCCATTATTTCGTCTCCTGCATTATGTAATGACTTGCAATCATTAGACTAAAAACATTTTTAACATATAATATAATAAATAAACATATATAAGTAACAAAAAAATATTTAATTACCAAAAACAATGACAATAATGTACCTAAATCATCAATATTAACCTTTAGAGGACCAGGATTTGAGAAATTTAAAAAGCTCATTTTTTCTATTAAAAAGTGAGTTGGGGTCATGCATAAAAGACTAAACTAAGGCTTTGGCGAGTCGGGACATGACGCTCAAGGCGTCATTTCGGTCCTCTAAAGGTTAATGTCTGTAGAATAATTACATAAACTAAAATTAAGTTTCTTTTCATTTAAAGATAAATTTTTATCGTAGAATATAAAGTCAAAATAATCATACTTTAAAATCCTGCAAGGCTACCACCACAAAATTGAAGGAAAAAAAAGCTTCTGAGTTAGGGGGTTTTTAAAGCGGCCGCTGAGTTAAGAGGGTTTCGAAGCGGCCGTTGAGTTAGAAGGTTCTCGAAGCGCATGTCGAGTTAGGAGGGTTTTGAAGCAGCTGCCGAAATAGGAGGTTAGTTCACTCAGCCATCGATTTGAAATTCTAAAAATTCTAAAATTGACGTCCAACTGACCTCCAAGTTTGACCTTTGGGTCCAAACCAAGGTTATTGTCATACGGCCCTCTTAAAACCTTACGACTATCGTTTTGGAAGTTGTTTAATCAGAAGTCAGCCTGTGAAGTTATTCGGGGTAGTCGATTAAAATGGGACACCTTGAATAGCACTCCCAACGTTCCAAAGATTTTTGGACCAAGTCATCTTTTCTGAAATGGCTGCTCACGTTTTCGCTTATCTTGAAGATACGATTGTCGCTTCGTCATTTGAAGATAGTATTCGATTTCTGAAAGAAGTTTTTGCATGTCTACAAAGTAAAATTGAAACCTGCTGGTTTTAGGTAGTGGAATAAGTTGTAGGATGCCGGGGTAAATAACACAAGCATTTTCTTTTAATTTTCTAATCAGTTTTATTTCTAAACTTGCTAAAGAGCACCGAAAACCAGACAGCAATCGAGCACTGCGCACACGTCTTAAAACTCGGAGCGTCGTGAGATGCGGTTATCTAGGGAGTGCCCACAAGAGTTGTATAGCGGGGCGGGGTAGTGCAAACGTTCTAAAGGGGGTGCCTGCTCCTCGGTCATGCTGTCAGCATAGCTGACTGCTGGCATGGAGTCCGGCTACGCCGATAAAACCTAATCCAGAAAAATGGTAATTTTTTTTTTAAAAAAAGCTCATAAAATTAAAAAATTCCATAAAATGTGTAACGTTATAAAATGTTCAATTTTAATAAAATCGGAAATCTAAAGAAAACGTATAAAATTAAAAAACCCCATAAAATATGCAATTATAGTTCTGTAAGTTTTATAAGTTAGGTATAAAGGTGTAAGTCAAGTCTTACAGAATTTTGTTTGAGCATTAAAAAACCAAACAGAATTTAATCGCCTTGCGCATGAATTAGATAGGAAATCCATGTATTTATGACAAGATACCTCGTCTTTATGGTTAATAATATTGAAAAAATCTGTTAAAATGTATAGGTGGTTTGGTACAATGTATACGTGTCATTGTTCACTAAGGATTAAGAAAAACTATGTTATAAAAGAATTTATCAGGTTTTATTAATAATATATAGTAAAATACTTATCTTTTTTATTTGTAGCATATGGGTTCAAAAGAAGATGTTGCTGCACGAATTGAAGCTGATACTCGTGTAAAAATTGAAGAAATGAACAATCAAGTATCCGCCAATAAGGATGCTGTAAGTATACTTTTAGAGAATAATGATTACTTTTTTAGTCTTGTTTATATTTATTAATTCTTGAAATTACTTTTTTTAATTTATGGGAGCATCTACAAAAAAGAGTACTAACCGTGCTGAAAGTTCTTGTTTGGAAAATTCAATAAGACTCTTATTTACAATAATTTATAAGAGTTAAGCGATGAGAACAAATATGAAAGTTGCTCGCATAGATCATTCGAGTCCTATTAATTTAATAATATACTAGCAGAAAATCCCTCGTTTGCTGACGCTCGTTCGATTTTCATTTAGTCTTTGACTTTAGATTTTACAATAATACATTAGTATATGTAATTATAATAATATTCTTGATAATTTGTGAAGTAATATAATGTTTATATTAATTGTTAGGATAATATTGTCTATTATATTAATGATTCTGTGCTTGTTCGTGTGCGTGTGCGTTTGTGTGTGCGTGTGTGTGTGTTTGTGTGTGTGTGTGTGTGTGTGTGTGTGTGTGTGTGTGTGTGTGTATGTGTGTGTGTGTGTGTGAGAGAGAGACCTTGAAGAACAGATACTTGTAATGCGTAGTTCTCGTTCGCCGTCCAGGACAAAGCCCTTGAAGTTGCGTCGCAAAAGGTGCGATATCGCAAGATAAACGCGTGCAGCAAAGGTACACCGCGTCGTGCAAATAACAAATTCGCACCGAACAATCGTCACGAAAACGCGCACAAAAGATTCGTCGCGAAATGCGCGCAAAGATTAGCAAAGTCAAAAGATTGTTCTTAATCGATGTTATCCGGTCGGAGTCCCGAAAAAATCAAATCAATATGTGGTGGCCTAGTCCTAGCGCAAGGCTCTCTCTCTGTCTCTCTTCTAGGCTCTAAGCTAGCGGGTGGCCGAGCAGCAGACGTCAAACCTGATCGCTCCCAAAACCAGGGTCGGGGGTTTGCAGAATACTAAAATTACACCAACGGGCGGCAGCGGAGCGAATACGACTGCAAAGAAGCAAACAATTAAACGTCTCACTGACCTTGCTAATGCGGAATTTTGCACAGATGGCGCCGAAGTCAACCACCTCACTGACAAATCTACAGATACATCGGTGCTAAATTTAATTGGAAATAGCTTCGGTGATAGTGCGACTCAAAAACATCCGCTCGGTGAGGCGAGTCTCACAGGCGTTTCACATGTGCTGATCCCAGTGAACACCTTGAAGCTCTTTTTCCAGCGCTTCGATATGATCGAGAAGCAGCAGCGTTGTAGCCAACCATGTTGGTGTGTTAAGTGAGATCAATACTAACACGAGGTTGCTGCTCGATGCTATCGAAGGTCTCGGAGACGACATACAAAAAGTCCACGCGGGAAATGAGAGCGTCCTTGCGGCTTGCCAGTCTCAAACACTCAATAAGGACAGCAGTCCTTCGAAATCCGTATCTGACACCGCAACTAGCTGCGTTTGTAAAAATAACAGCTTGCAGTCCTCTCCTCGGCTCAGTTATGCTGTTGTTGAGGCGGGATCCGACGAGGTTGTTGTTGAATGCTGCGAAGTGATTTTAAATGGCGTGTTGAAAAGTGACACAGCAACTAATAATAAAGAAATGCTCAATAAAGTTGCCCTTGCAGTGCTCAATACCGCCCGAGGGGCTGCTCATTTCTAATGAGAACAAGAGAACACGATAAGAACAAAAAGAGTACAGGAGAGTACAAGTGAGTACAGCCAGCTACTCACTTCCAAAGAGAACCAGAAAAACTTATGAGAACAAGAAGAGAACAAGAGAGTGCAAGAGAGAAGAGAAAGAGAACACACGGAAAAAAAGATTTAATTATTATAAAGAATTGTTTAAATAATATATATGTATGTTCGACAACCACAGAACCCGGGGAAAAACATTAATAATTAATAAACAAATAATTAACAATTAAACTATACATCCCACAAGCTTCAATTATTTAAAAAATTAATTAAACAATCGAACCATACACCCCACAACCCGGAGGAAAGCAATCATTATTATAAACAAATAGTTAAACAATTAAACTGTACACCCTACAACTCCATAATCCGGGGGAAAGCATTAATAATTAATAAACAAATAATTAAAGAAGTAAACTGTACACCACACAACCCCACTATCCGGGGGAAAGAATTAATAATTAATAAACAGATAATTAAAAAATTAAACTATACACCCCACAACACCGTAACCCGAGGGAAAGCATTATTAATATTATTTAATTAACAAATAATTAAACAAGATCCCGTGCACCCCACAACCCCGTAACCAGGGGGAAAACATTATTAATAAACAAATAATTAAATAATAAAATCTGTACACCCCACAACCCCATAACCCGGGGGAAAGCTTTAAATTAAAGGGAAGTAATTGAATCTGCAAATGAGGGTTTCAGGTTTAAAACTGTAAACTTAATTGATGTAGTCCTTGCTATTTCTTACTCTTCTTACTCAGCGTGCGATTGAAAGCTTTCCCGAGTATTGGAGATTTTTTGGTTAATATATTTAACTCCTCTTTTGCTCAGGGAGTCTCCAGGTTCTTAGAAGAGGATGCAGCTCATTGCGCTCAAGAAGAAAACCGTGCCCTCATCGGCGTCGGATTTTCGTCCCATAGCCTTGCTCTGCTTCCTCTCGAAAGTGCTCGAGAAGATTGCATACTTCCAAATCACGGAGTATCTAAATGATAAGAAACTTCTTGATCCCCTCCAGGCCGGTTTTCGAAGACATCACAGCACGCAGACACGACTAATTAAACTGACAGATGACTTACGCATGGTTATAGAAAGATGGGAGATTTGCTTTTGCTATTTGATTTCAGCAAATCTTTCGACGATTTCTTCGTCGGGCTTTCCTTCGGTGGCTAAAATCATTTGCAAGGTCGCTCCCAGATAGTTATCTCTCGTAAAAATGGGAATTCTAATTATCTAGAAACCAATCTGGGGGCTCCACAGGGCTCAGTCCTGGGCCCTCTGCTCTTCTGTCTATACGTCGATGACCTACAGGACATACTTAACGAACTTGAGATTTGCCACATCTTCTATGCGGACGGCCTTTAAATCTATCTAAAAGCAACCAAGGATAAATTTTCAGAGGCCAAAGCTTGACTATCCAATAAGGCACAAACGATGGCCGAGTGGGCTGAGCGCTCCAACCTAAGGCTGAATACTGGTAAGATCAAAGCAATCTTCTTTGAGTCAAAAAGAAATGTTAATTATCTGAATGAAATGGCTCTCATTCAGCAGCGAAGTAGTCAGTCTTGGTGTCACATTGGAGAGCAAACTTTTGTGGAAACTGCAGATTGACGATATAACTAGGAAAGTAAATAGAGCCCTTTATAGTTTGCGGTTCATCAGGGCCTGCACTGACGAAACGCTCCGCAAAAGATTAGTTGAGACATTAGTTCAACCCCATCTTGACTATTGCACGGTGGTATGATTAAACGTGACAGACCAACAAAAAACCCGACTGCAAAGATTGAGCAATACATGTGTGAGGTACATTTTCGGGGTTAAGAGGGACGAACGCATTACCCCATACCGGAGACAACTGGGCTGGCTTCGTCCGGACTCTCGCAGGCTGTATTTTTCAACCGTACTCCTTTACAAAATTGTTAAAATGCGAGAGACAGAACTTATTATCCCGAAAGTGAGTACCGAGACTGGGGCCAGGACCTTTCAAGTTCAAGGAGCCACGCTTTGGAATTCTCTTCCCTCCTCCTTACGCCGCCTGCCTTTCTTATCTGCGTTCAAAAAAGCAGTGCGACATTATCTTTTTGGTACTGACTCCGAGTAACTTGGTTACCACTGATTTTTGTAACTGAATTGACCCGGCCACTGGCCATACACTACATCTTAATCTGCTCCGCTAAATCTAGTCAGTGCTCCAAATGTTTCGCCTATATCTTTAAACTCTGATACGAGTATAATATGTATATATATATATACATATACAAAATTTTTATTTTTACTGTATACTCTGTATTTATAGATACACAGCGTTATTTTTGCCTTATTGGTAAATAAAGGACATCTAATCTAATCTAATCTAATATATCTCTCTCTCTTTCCTCACTTTTATAGCCGCACTTTGCACGCCCTTGCAAAAGACAGCAGTTTTCTAAAAGTTAAAAGTTTCCTAGATTTTCTCATATATAGGGTATTATGAAAAGATGTCAATTGGTTGTCACATTGTACACGGCGCAACATCGCACTGCTTCCCCATTCAACGTCAACTCAAAATATTATTTCTTAATTTAATGTTATTAAGAAAGGTACATGTTAGATTGTACGCGGTTAATATTCTAAGACAAGGAATGCCGTGACATGTAAACACGGCGCCCGATGACTTCGTAAGTCGAAGAGGTCGCATGGCTTGAGCGCAAGTTGAAAACAGAATCGTGCTCGGATACTTTCTCGCTGAACATCTTACATGTAGCACCGCGCCCGCTTAGAGCATGAGGCTCCTAGAGTTATTCATTACATTTAGTATTGCGACGAAATGTCGTGAGGCCGTCCGCGCGCGCAACTCCAAAAAGGAGTTTCTTTACAGGTGCTCATTACGACGGCAATCGAGGAGCAACGACCTAGTCGTATATTATTATGACTATCAATATTTTGATCTTCGCAGAACTAATGAATATTGATTTTATTATATTGACGTGTCTGCGTACACATAGATTTTCGTGTGTGAGTGTGAGTATGTTTGGGTGAATGACTGAGATTAATGTAATTTAGAAGCAGTCTCGGTTAAGCTTTCGAGGTAAGAGGTAGGTTTTTGAGTTTGTGAAGATTTTGTGTGTTTGCGTGAGTGGATGTTCAAGAAGTTGTATTTATCATTATTGGCTTAAATATATGTGTTGAAAAATTAATCGAGTGTTTTAAATTTATTCCTAAACCCTATGCAAATTCGTTTTGATTAGCCCAATCAACTACCGGTTCTGAAAACTAATAAATAAATTGTCAGGGGCGCGGGCAATAAACAAATCGTTTAAAAACGCACCGTGACTAATGGCGACTGTGACCGGACCGCGGTAAGAATTTGCGTAGGTGAAGTTTGAATTTGAATTGTTGAATTTGATGAACGGGTGAAGTCGTTGGTGCAGAGTAGTGTGTGTGTGTAAGTTGAGTATTGTGGTGGGAAAGAGAGAGGGAGAGGAGCGGCCGAATAGGGACGACGAAGAAGAGAGAGAGGTAACGTACGGTGTGATACGAGTAGCGCAGCGACCGAACTGAGCCGACTGCGGCTTGATCTTTTTCGATTAATTGCGGGTTAATTTTTTTTTTTCTAGCTTAATTTCACAATTTTTTTTTCTCTCGATAGCAAATGTGATTTAAATCACATTTTCTGAATAATTAATAAATCTTTGTGGAAGTATTTCAGCTTCAAAGTGGTTGAGGGTGTAGACGTTTTCGAGGCGTTCGGTGCGATAGATAATTCGAGTATTTCGGGGGTTACGAGTCCATCTTTAGAACGTCGTGTGAAAATCGTGCAGTTTAGGATGGCGGAGAGTTACGGGGCCCAGATGAAGCGGATTTTGAGCGAATCTCGGTCGACACGTCAATTACGTCGGCAGATTCGACAAATGCCGATTGAAGCAATTATTGAGAGCCTTAAGGAGGGTCTTGCACGAAATACAGACTATATTTGCTAATTTTATATATTTCAACTATTCAAGGTTTAATAATCTGACTGGTAACATATGTTAAAAAGGTGTTCCCTACGAACCGAATAAAAATTTAAAAGCTGTAAATATCATTTAACAAATGCAGATATAGTTCATTAAAAAAATAATTGTTTAAAACATGGGAATATTTTTTGTTTTTCATTCAATTTTAATTTGGAAGGTTTCATTTTCTTCCTTGTTCAATTTTAGAGGGAGTTACCAATGCAAAAACTAGGATATTTTCAAATCCGGCAAAGTTATATAAACTTGTCTATATATTTGTCGTTGAAAACTATAAAATTCGACGAGAAATCTATAAACAAGTGACAAGCCATAGACTTACAGAGATAGACTGCGCCTCCTGTCTAAAGCGCTGAGGACAGGATAAAAGAGAGAGGGCAATAGCTGGGGTCGTTCTTTCTCTTTCTAACTCGGAACCATAGACCAATAGAGTTACGAGTTTCTCCCCACCAAACGGCTATTAGAAAGAGAGAGCACGACTCCAGCTATTGTCCTCTCTGTTTTATCCTGTCCTCAGCGCTTTAGGCAGGAGGCGCAGTCTATCTCTATAAGTCTATGTGACAAGCTCCGTGGATGCGAGGTAGCTCCCATCAACAACTGCAACGGTTGAACGTCGGACACGAGCCTGCTGCCGACCGTCGTCAAGCCGGGCCTCTGCACGACTGGATCCGCAACTGGGCGTTGGGGGCTGTCCAATCCCTGCGAAGAGAGGTGTTAATCGACGCGTTGTACGAGGATGAGAGGATTGATAGGCCGCTTAATCGCGAATCGGAATCTTTTATGCGAATGCCGGTTGGAAATAGGACCGGGAACTCCTTTAAATCTGGTAATATTAGTGAAAGACAGTAGAACCTTTCGGGATCGTCGACCTTCCGAGAATCGTAATCGGTGCGCAAAAGGGCTCAGGAACTGGACATCGAAATTTACAAGAGGTAAAGCGGACGCTGAAGAATATTTGGCTTCTCTTAAGGATTTCCGGACTGAGTCGATTTTGTCTGATGAGTGCCTTCTTAGCTCATTGCCTCGCATTTTTGGTGGGGCGGCAAGGTTCTGGTATAGGACAATCCAGGGCTCTATGAGGAATTGGTCTGAGACCAGTACTGTAAAGAGCTCCAGAACTCTGACCTGTTTATTGAGCTGCGACGTCATACGCAGGGTAAAGGAGACCTAGTAGCGCGGTACAATACGGGATTCCGAGCGATCTTGAACTAGTATACGCAGCTTCTCCCCAAGTATCGCAAGTTTATGGCGGGAAGGCCGGTAAATAGTTTCGAGTTGATTAGGTTTGGTAAAGAGTATGAGCGTCACATCTTGTGGGACAAGAGCTATGCTCAATCCCCACCAAAAGAAAAGACGCTCATCCCTTTCGCGACCTATGCGGGTTCGAAGAGTTCGAGTAAACGCGGATCGGTGGCGGACGTAAAGGTTGTGGAGATTAAGACTTCGGATTCGGGAAAATCGAAAGCAAAAAGTGGTCGGAAAAGAAGAAGGGAACGAAGAAGTCGAAGAAAACGAGTAGTTCGGAAACGAGCGAGGAAGAGGTAGTATTAGTAGGAAGTGGGGCAATCATTAACAAGCGTAATTGGCGAGACGCTGTGGTTTCGATGAACGTTATGAGGGCCAATGCGCGTCCATCGTTATAGGCGAATACAGGACGATTTGAAAGTTTTTCTCCGATTCAACGTTCTCCGCCGCGTTTCCCAACAAAGCTGGTTCAACGATCGTGGAGGAACAATCAGCAGCAACATCGGACGGGCGAGGGCGTGCAAGCAGCGTTTTATGGCATGTTTTATTTCTGCCGGGCGGTAGGACACCGTGCGTCCGAGTGTGCTCAACAGACATATTTTTCGTGCGGTTCTGTGGGTCATTTGGCAGTGGCATGTCCGGGATCGGCGGGAAGACTAGAATGTCAGGTTTGCGGCTCTCCGGAAGTTATCTTTCGGGACTGCCAGAACTGCGTAGCAGTAAGGTAGTTTTTGGAAAACTCGGGCAGGGCAGCAAACTCGTCCTCTGGGCCCTGCCAACCCTCAATAGGTGTTAAACCTGGGACGCCATTCCCCTTTGACCTGGAGAACTCATCGGTGCATGGAAAAAACATGGTTTTTGAGGATATAGAGTTGTCGCCAAAGAATATTCGCGAAACGGTGTCGGAGTTAGTTGAAGGGTTGAAATCGCTCCAAGTGGATCAGTCGTCGTTGAATAATGATAGTGCCGTCGCTGGACCCTCTCATTTAGATATCAGGCTCTCACCCCTGTGGGATCTGGTGTGAACAGTCAAGAGTCGCCGGCGACCATGGCAGTTCGAGAGGCTAACTGGCTCCTAGCCGCCGCCGCATGCGTTTGAGTTGAGTTTTTTTTTGTATAGGTTTGGACCTACCACCGCAAGAGACAGGAAACTCTCTCTGTCCCCAAGATCGAAAGATTTTTTTTTGTTTTAAAACAAGAGTTTTAAAAGTTTTAAACTTAAATTGCTTAAGATTAGTAAAAATTATTTTTATAATAATAATTGATTCATTTAAATTAAATTTTTCTTTATCAATAGAGACCTCACAAGGGGTAGCTTGAATTAAAATAAGAAACAAGTTTGATTAAATTTTTCTTTTTAATTGTATGTTATGAATTTTGGGTATACCTCCGCTCAAACAGGTTGCGCGCGCGCTCAATGTCCTATAATATCAATTCTAATATGTGAATTGAAAATGTTATTTGCAGAAAAGATTTTCGCTTAATCTCTCTAGAAATAAGAAATATTATTAACAATTTATTATTAAATTTAAGCAGTACATTTATAAACAAAATATTTCAAAACAAATATTTTCCTTTTTCAATAATTTTAACTAAATAAATACTGAATTATAGTTTATTAGAAAATAGTTTTAAATAACTTCGATTATTTACTGATAGAATAAAGTTAGAAATGTCATTTAAATTTTTATTGCCATATAATTTAACTTAGATTAATATGCTCTAAATAGTTTACTGAAAATATTTTTGTAATATTGTTAATTAACAATTGTAAAGGGAAAAGCAAAACGGGGAAAGTGCCCTTCTCTCGAAGTTTCCCTCACTTCTCCCTCGCAGACAAAGGTAGTATGAGCCGAAGTCGCTAAGTGCGGTCCTTACACAAAATTTGGAGTACGGAGTTGACTTTCGTTGGCTGAGGGAAAACCGGCGCTGGCCCTAATTGGTGCCCCGTTTTTCCCATTTACCCTATGCATAACTTTTTCTTTAAATAGAGGGTAACGAGCTCCGCTCAGAGCACTCACAGCACTCCTCACGCGCGTCTCACTAGTACTCTCTACACTGTCCACTCCCTGCTCAAAATTACTTTAATTCTCGCGCATTTTTTTTTTTTTTTTTTTTTTTTGTAAAAAGATAACTTAGAAAATTCACATTTCAAAACTTAGAAAGAATCTTAAATCTTTGTAGACTCAATTCAAAATTAGATTCGTGTTAAAAACCTTTGTATTAATAAAAGTAAGTTTATTTTGGTTATTATTGAATTTGCTAGCCAGTGAGTTATTGGATTCACGGTTCAATATACTTACCTTTTTTATTGTATTTTTTTCTCGAAATAAACTAGTGCTGAAAATAAATCTGCCTTGCGCAGTTATACGCCGCCGAGAGCGTTTAGTTCGTTCCATTTCGGGCGGACACTGTCTGGGACCACCAATTGCGTCGGTGAGTTTGCCTACGAGCTAAGCGACCATCGCAAGGTAGGTCCAGCTCAGACCGTTAGAATCGACCCACGAAATGGGAAAGGCTTGACGTGCCGCAGGTAGCAATTCGGAATAGCCGAGTTATGAACTGTAGGCTAATCAGCCCCGCGGCCGGTTAAAGAAGTCTTTTATTTTATTTAGTTGTTTATTTTGCTTCTGGGAATTTTTATTTGAATTTTTTTTTTATTAAAAATAACAGTTCAATTTTGTCCCAATCCCCGCTAGTACGCGCAAGCGTAGGCGAAAAAGGAGCAAAAATAAGATCTTTTAGATCTAAAAGGTTCGTTGTTTAATTACGACGTAACACGTAATTAATAATAGACTATATGACACCTATAGAAACAAACTTAAAGATTTAAAAAGTTGAAGAATTTAAATCTGATATAAAATACAGAAACTTGATTGGTGCTTTATTATATATAAGCTCAGGAACGCGACTGGATATAACACATAGTGTAAATTATTTGAGCAGATATCAAAGTTGTTATAACGAGACACATTATAAGTATTGTTTGCGTGTATTGAATTACTTGTATCTAACGAAAGATCTAAATTTATGTTATAAAAGAAATGAAAATTTTAAGATTATAGAGTGCTATATAGATGCTGATTGGGCAGGCGATTGTACTCAGAGAAAATCGATTTAAGGCTACGTAATTATTGAATTTGCTAGCCAGTGAGTTATTGGATTGGAAAATCGATTTAAGGCTACGTAATTATTTTGTATGGAAATATGATTGTTTGGAAATCGCGAAAATAAAAATGTATTACAAAAGCGTTTACGCATGCAGAATATGTTGCGTTATCCGAATCAGTGATTGAGCTGAAATAAATTAAAGATTTGTAAAAAGTGTTTCAAATAAATTTAAGTGAACTAGTGAAGATGTACGAAGACAATAAAAGTGTGATAAATATAGCTAACTATGGAAAGTTGACGAAAAACTCAAAGCATATTGACATTCACTATCGTTATAAAAAAATTTAAATTGTTAAAGTATACTCGGATGATAATATCGTAGACATATTTACGAAAACAGTACGTAAAGATAAGTTTATTAAATTTAGAATGCTATTGAATGTAAAGATACAATATAAATGTAAGGGGGCGTGTTAAGAAATGTATATGTTATATTGTACGTGGCTAATATTCTAAGACAAGGAATGTCGCGACATGTAAACACTGCGAGCGATAACTTTGTAAGCCAAAGAGATTTCATGGCTTGGACACAAGGAGAAAAAAGAATCGCGCTCGGACACTCTTGCTGGACATCTTACAAGAAGCACCGCACGCGCTTAGAGCATGAGGCTCCTAGAGTTATTCATTATATTTACTATTTAAGTCGCTTTAAATAAACTCCTTTTATTTTAAACTCTGGTCTATTTATTTCAACAAATATTAACCCAGAAATTCCGTCTCCGCCGGGAAGTCAGCTGAACAGAATTACCGTAGCTGGGACGTTACGGTCGGGCGATAAACGCGACATTCTTGAATCCTGAAATACGAAGTTAACTTGTTAAAACAAATAAAAGAAAAACTTACTGAACAATGTTCCTCCTCCCTTCTCCCTTACTCCGGCGATGCCGAGGAGACCCGCTGGTAGCAAAGCTCCACCGCCGTTTAAGCCGCCAGCATCAACACACCCTGCACTTTCCCCGGCATTGCCGGGGAGACCCCACTTGCCTCAACAACGGCGAGGTCGGGAGAAATCTTCTCCGCCGCTCGGGCCCTTGCTCCCAGTCTGCTGCCGCCCTAATATGGATGCGATGGCAGTGGATGCCCCCGCCTCTACACTAATCAATGCCCCCCCCCCCCTACAATCTCTATATCTCGCGCATAGTACTATAGAGGCTTATTGCCGCCTATAACCCTTTTGCACACGCGACGAATTCCACTCGCGGTGCAGAGGAAATCCCTTGTTCTAAAATATCCAAAAAAAGCCGATGCACGGATTCACTTCAAAAACCCATCTAACTTGTAGGAAAGTCAGCGAGAAACAGCTCCCCAAGCTTCTCTCGAGCGTAAGCGGACACTCGAGAATAAAATCACTTTCCCGCACTTGTATCAAAAACTACTAATTACGCACGCTCCATATGAAAAATAGTAAACGCAACGAGTGCGACGAATAAGTAATTTCCACACTCGTCTTCGTTATCCTCCTCGCTACACTCCGATGCTAAATTCGACTCGTGTGGAAATCACCTACTTTGCGCGCTCGTTGTCCTATTTACGTACGCAAAGGAGTGTTTAAGGAGGTTCGATACCAAATCGCAAAATAAAGGAATGTTATTTTTTCTCTTTAAAAATATTGCTTATATTACCCTTTAATAGCTGTACAAATTTCAAGTATCATTATAAATTTTATTTGTTAAATAACGAATTT
>JAWWML010019048.1:0-19539 GCA_035047165.1 Ormyrus rosae
CGAATTCTTCACTATACATTGTTTAGTAGTTTATGCCGTTGTAGAGTTTGAGCACGGAAAAGATGGAGTACTTTTCTATAAAAAGTTTGACCAAGTCTTCGATTCAGTAGTCAGCAAAAATACTACATGTAACTGAAAAATTCTAGCTTAAGCTCGTCAATTATTAGCCGTTCAATTATTAATTGTTAATGATAAAATTTATTTGTAAAAATTGTAAGATATTTTAATTATTATTTTAATAAAAATAACAAATAAATATTTATACAAGTTTGCCTTTTTGGATTCTTATTTATGGAAATTTAGTGTTGTTGTAGGAATAACCCAGAAATGAATCTTCTTCAAAGTATGATAAATGGAAATAATTAAATTTTATCTAAATTTTAGTTTCACAAATAAAAGATATCGCATGTATAATATGTTTGTTAAATTTATACGTGAAATAGTTCGTCTTCAGTACTCGACAAAGACTAATTCGAATTTTTTCCTTTCTGATTTTAGTGCGAATAATTTAGTTTATCCAATTTTTAATGCTTTTTATAATGAATCTTTTTATAAATTTCGTAATCCTTTATCACGTAATTTTTCTTACGTTAAAAATTGAGGCGGTGGAATTACAAAGTTTCGAAAAAGAATTGACCGTAAAATTTCCTAAATTTCTTCTATACGATGCCCACATTAACAATAAAGATAACAGTATTTTTTATGCAGTTAGTGAACAAGAAGAAAATTTGGCCTCATTTGATTGCAACGTCACTCTTGAAATATTAAATTCTGAAAAAGAACCGCAGAATTTAACGTGTAATATTCAATCAAGACAGGATACCAGGTTGAATCTACTGGTGACAATAAAACGTTTGGGGTATTCAAATGCACTTATAATGTGGTTAAAGGGGAATAATAGTCTTAAAAACTCAATCTGTGAACTTGCTATTGTGAATCTAAAAACTTGTGCGACCACCTCTTTCACTTTACCTTTTGCTACAGTACCGGGAAGGGGGGATGGTTTGATTGATATGCCGGTAGTATTCGAGAATTATTTCTACGTTGGTTTATCCAATGATAGTTTATGTGGTGATTACTTGTGTTTGAAAGCTTACGATGAAGATGGCAATCAAGTTGGAAATTACACAAAGCTTAATGTGCTAAAGGAGGACTTGTTTCATGGAATAATGGAATTACCTCTTAATATTCGGAAGTTGATACGCAATTTTGAAAAAGGTAAACCGTCTGAAGAGGCATACAATTTTCAAGGAGACGACGCATTAAATACATCAAGTATCTATTACTTGCTGAGAAACTACTGTGAAAGTATCGCTTGGGAAAATAACCAATTTCATTGTAGACAAATAAATAATGATATGCTATCGCTAAATATAACATTGACAATCCCAGATCACGTACCTTGGTTTAAGTTTGCAGATTTGAAGGAAGGTGGCTTCTTATTACTTACAGGAAATAGTAGGGAGTTCAATGTAAGGAAAGTTTACCCTGACGGAAGCCTAAGCAGACCTGTGTGGATTCAAAAAAATTTGCAATGTGATGAGGTGGAGGGTAATGTACGAATTCCCGAAAATAGTCAAAGCCAAATATGCTTCTACTTTACTTGTATGTTATCAAACCTTTATCCAAGGGAAAAGAAGCTAAAATATGTTAGTAAGTGTATGTTGAAACAAAATTTAGATGATGCTTTGAGAGCTTGAATTGTAACAGATAATTATTAAAACGTTCATATATTATTGTAATTTTCTAAAATAAATGCTTTGAATGAAAATGTGTCTTTATTTTGACCCCTGACAGCAGTAAACTCACTTGATCTTTTTATTAAGCAAAGATTATTAATGAATTATTAATTATTGTTTTTGAATTATTATTAATTATTAATGACCTATTTTAAAGAACTATTTATTTGATTCGAAATCTTTATGGGCATTTCCATTTTTATGTAAAATTTTATAGAAAGCCAGCAGTGAATTTAATTGAGAAATGATAAGATTTATGAAACTTTCGTAAGTCTAAGTTTATTATTTATTTGATCAACATTGTTTCAGCAGATTTTCAGCAGTTGGGTTAAAAATTATTGGTTTTTGACAAATACGGTGCAGCTTTTGAAATTTCATAAGTAAAATAAATTGCCTAATTACTTGATAATTAATATCTGCCAAAATGGCTGTGATCTACAAGGAGAAAATAATTTTAGAACATTTACATATATTTCCAGAAATTTTAGTAGAAAGGTTGGTAATTTGGTAACAGTCTAGAAAACTGAGCACTTTTAGGAGATTTTCCGTAAATTTTACACAACATTTTCTAAAAATTTAAAATATTTTCAGATATAAATTACTATACAGTATAGTAAATTTTTGTGAATTCTGAATAACGCAGAATTTTATTGGACTATTTACAAAAAAAAATCTAGTAATTTTGTACTCGCCTATGCGCAAGAGCCGGCAAGAGCCAATAATCCATGTATCAAAATCATAACCTCAACGTTTTCTTTTGAAAAAAATCTTGAAATTTATAATAAAAAAACTGAATAAAATCATTATTAAACTAATTATATTTAAAACACAACATAAATATTATCAAATTATTATCATACATAATTTTTAAAATTTAGATCAATTATGTATTAGTTATAATATATGACGGCGATTCGAATCATCATAAATATAAATAATTCTTATTTAGCTCAGGCGGTAAAGCATTCGGTTGTCAACCCGTAGGACCAAGAGTTCGATTCCACGCGTCGGCAGGATATTTTTTCACAGTTTCAAAATGTTTTTAAATATAAATTCTCGGTTGTTTATTTAGATCTGCTTGTGTCTCGTTTCGTAGAATTGAGTTAATAAATTTTTTTCATAATATTTCGATTTATTATAATAAATCGAAATATTACTATACTGTTATGTAAAATTTCCAAAACTTACAGTCTGTTACCAAATTACTAATACTTTCTAGTAAATTTTCAGGAAATATTTGTAAAAATTAAGGAACTTTACACTCCGTGTAAAAAAGTAGACGAGTTCTATACTCTTACGAATACTTTCTCGATGGCGAATATCGACCTTATGGATGAAGTCAGATCCTAACGATTTAATCAATTGTGACCAGCGAGGCGTAATCATCGATTTAGTGACCTGCCAAAGCAAAGCAATCCTAAGTCTATTGATTGGTGTACCTGGCAACTCTACGACGTTTCGGAACTCCTTCGATCTTTGTTTCCCCGACCAATTTACGATAACGAGGATATTTATAGAGTAAACTTTGATAGCGATGAACCACGACTTCGAGATGTTCTACGGCTTCGTCATACTTGTCATACTTAATTATCTTCAATGAAAATGGCAAATAATGTATATTCCACTGGTTCGGGACTATAGTGTAGAACTGTAGTGTATAATGTTGGACTTCATGACTGTAATCTGGTGGTAAATTTAGACTCGGTAGACTCTGAAACCGAAAAATAGGACTTTTCGTATAATTCAGAAAAAGATGAAATTGTGCAGTAACTTTGAAGTAAAGAGATATTTCACTTTGATGTTGTTACTTCGAAATGCAACAGTGATTTTGGTGCCGATGTTACTGAAATTAGTAATGATTTGTGCTTTTTAAAATTTTGTAAAATTTAGGCATTTGCAATCGAGGTTTAATTGAAAAATTAACATGAAGTTTTGAAAGTTTAAAATCATTTATTATTTATTAATTAAACTTAATTAATTGCACAAATAAAAGTTTATTATCCACGCGATTATTATTAATCTGCTTTATTTTTCTTTACTATTAAAATCTAAACTGATACTTATTATGATTACTAAATGGCAACAATGTTATATTAAAATGTGTGCTGTAGTTTTTAAACGAACAATATTTCAAGGAAAACTTAATCAAAATTTATTATTTAGGTTATTCAGAAAACGTCGTGTAAAATACAAAAGTTCAATGATTATTATTTGCTAATATTTATATTAGCACTTTTTGTATCAGCAATTATATTAAAACTTTTTTATCCGTGAAAATTGCATAAATTATAACTAAGTTCAATCTTATAAACAACATTGGTCTGACCGCTGTACTTAAAACTGGCTCCTAATCAAGTTCATCAAAGTGCGTAGATGCGTGGAGAAAAGAATAGGTTCAGGGTGAAAGGAAGTTGTTCAAAAATAGCAGTTGATCTATGAATATTTTTTAGCGAATAATATTTCACCTATTTTTAAAAAATTCTTACACCTACATTAGTTGAAATTCCCAATGTCGATGAGTGTGTATCATTCTTCTAAGAAACCATTTTGATCGCGCGCTGATTTAATCGACAGTTTTAACTAGCGAAGTCTTAGTAATGAGTTTTTAAGAAGATAAATAATTTAATCACCAAGAGATACGAGTTATTTTTGTTTATTTACAAAAATGTCTAGGCACATGGCTTGAGTATCAGTAGTGCTGGAAATGTCGACTTACGACAGTTAGTTTATAAAGAATTACTATAAGTTCGGCGAAAATGTAAGTAAGATACAATATTAATTTATTACCTTAGTAAATTCATAAGAATTCATATTCATTCATCTTAATATTTTACAGTGGCGTATAATTTTTGAACCACCATGTGGCCTCTTATCAAAACGTGTCTCATCTGCCACGTGGCTTGTCTCTTTATAAATATCAATGCTCGAGAGATAAACACCGTTCAAAGAATATTCAATTTTACTCCCGGCCAACTTATCAAGTACGCTAACAAAATCGCCAGAGAAGACAACAGCTTTCTTTATGCGGGCTGCAAAAGTGATGCATTAGACCCCGAAATAAACTGCTACGTCAACCTTGAAACTTATACAAGTAATTATTCATGCAAATTTCACGCGACTCGTACTTCCGGTCTGTTGGTTCAAAATCCTTATTTACAGCTGAATATACAATACTTTGGCGAGGAAAAGGCAATATTGTACTGGAGGCAGCAGCTTAAATCGCGTGTTTCGAATGATCCCAACGAAAAAATATTCATATCCATCTTAAATATGGTAAGCTGCGAATATAAGACGTTTAGTCACGTTTACGCCATTGAACCAAAGGAAGAAGGTGTGTGTGGAAGTCCGATAGTATTCCGAGACTCTTTTGATCTTATCTTCTCCAACAAAACTGTGTGTCACAGTAACAGGACTTGTAGAATAAGTTACGACGAAGAAGGAAATCAAGTAGGAGATCCTGCACCATTTCTTACAAAAACGACGGAAATTTTCGCGCAGCCTTTCTCCCCTTCACCTTTGAAGATTTTCATGGTTGTGGGACGAAATCCGGCAAGTCGTAATCAAAGTTTAGATCTGATATACCCGACGGGAGCTCGAAGAAACTTGGCCACGTACAACTTTGAAAGTATGTGGGAAAGTTCGATGTCTCACGGAATTTTCGGATTCTGCATTATCCAGAATGGTGAAGCTGATTCCCTGGAATGCTCGCGGTTTGACAGAAATGGAAACCAGTTGATGAACATTTCTATTCCACATTCTAAGCAAACAAAAATCGCTCTGCATAATTTAGCCAAGGATGGAATGCTGCTGGTTAATGGTTCAATGGTAAATGATACCTGGAGTGAATTTCGGGTGGAAAGACTTTATCCTGACGGTAAGAGGGATTTGAAAATGACTATTGATGGGCTTGAGATGAAGTGTGAAGACGTGGAATCTCTGAAAGTTGAAGTTTATGAAAAGGGTTCTGATAAAATATGTTTCTATTTCGCTTGTGACTATCCTGCTGTAGATAGAAGAATAGGATACGTCAGAAAATGCACATCGAAAGCAGATGTCGTACTTTAAGATTGTGATTTACATATGAATGTAAAATTTAATCATATTTTTCTGCTTTGAAGGTACTGTTTCTATTTTATATTAATTATGAATTTATTAAATTATAATGTAATTTTATAAAATTAGCAACGTATTATAAGTTTAAAAATTGATTGATATATACTGCGAATTACTTTTAAGTTTGAATCGAACAGAGTTTTTGATTCCAACTAAAATTAATTTATGAAATATTTAAATAGATCTTATAAAATATGAGTACAAAAATTATGCATAAATTAAAAAAAGTATTAAATTAAATTAACGAAGCATGTATATAAAAATGTTACTACTTCGTTGTAATTATATAATAATATCATAATAATAGTTCCTTCGATTTCTTTTTCGAAAGTGCAATATAATATGTTCAATGAACGATACAATTTAACTTAAAGAATTTTTGTAATTCTTATACGTATAATAGAGTATGAATCATATTTTTAACCAATGGTTTTGTTTATCTTTAAACATACTTTAATTATTTTTTATATAATACATTATATATTATTGTCGCTGTAAACTTATCATCGTAAATATATCGCTGTTATTTTATCAAAAATTGTTCTGCTTTGAAATAATTTTGATAAACATACGTTGATAAATATAAAGCGTGGCGAATATTTTGGGAATTATATGATTAATCGGGAATTTTCGTCATTGAATTTATAGTGGGGAATATATTGGAATAAGAAAAATGCACTTAATCATCAAAAGATATTAGTTATCACTCTTTTTTTTTTGCTTATTATTCATTTCACTAGACGTTTATTAATAAAAATGCTCAGTCCGATACCAGAGTGAACGTCAGTAGCGTTGCAGACGCCGTGCAGTTATTTTATAAATAATCAATAATATTTTGAAAATCTGTAAGTAACACAGTATAATAATTTAGTTACTTATTTATCAACGTATCCATTCATTAAGTCGTTTAACATTTTGCAGAGTCAATATTCTGTAAGCCAGAATGTGGTTTTTTATAAAAACTTGTGTCATTTTTCACTTGGCTTGCTGTTTCATAAGTACCGACGGTCGAGAGATAACAACTGTTCAGAGGATACTCAATTTTAGGCGAGACCAAATAATCCATTTCCCAAATAAAATTGCCAGAAACGACAACAGCTTTCTTTATGCAGTTTGCAAGAGAGGTGACGTGAAGAACGAAATAAACTGCAACGTCACCCTCGAAACTCCAGTTTCGGCGCACGATTCAAGCAATTATACTTGCGAGTTTCAGGTGAAGGGAAAAACGTTAGCATTTGTGGACCCTAATTTAATACTGAATGTTGAACACTTCGATGAGGATAAGGCAATTTTATACTGGATGCGAACCATGTCGGATCATCATTGGAATGCAAGTGTTAAAACGTTCCAAAAAATGGCCATCCTAACCATGAAAACTTGCGAATATAAAATGATTAGTCACGTTTACTCCATACATGGAAAAGAAGAAGGTTTAAGACTAAATCCCATAGTTTTCCAGAACTCGTTTGATCTTATTTTCTCCAATGAGACTTTATGTCGCAGCAACGATACCTGCAGGATAAGCTACGATGCAAATGGAAATCAGATGGCAGGTCCTGTACCACTTCCTCTAAAAGCCCAAGAAAAATACGTGCAGCCTTTCTCACAATCATCACCATCAAAGGGTTTCGTTGTTGCGGAAGTCAATCCGAACAGTCGTATGCAGCATCTGGTGCTGATCAGCTCTTCAGGTGCAAGGACCGACTTACCTATGTGCCAATGCGGCAATCCGTGGACTACCAAAGTGACCACTTCGACGTCCAACGGGGTTTTCGGATTCTGTGCCAGCGAGGCAGACGACGGCGAACCTGTCGAATGCGCTCAATTCGACAGCCACGGAAATACTTTGATGAACGTAACTATTTCATTTCCGGGAAGAACAATGGGCATCGCTCCGTACAATTTGGCGGAAGGTGGAATGTTACTGGTCACTAGCTCTATTGTTAAAGAGTCTTGGAGTGATTTTGCCGTGGAAAGACTTTATCCTGACGGTAGGCGAGGTGTTCCAGTGATGCTCGACGGTCTTCAGATGAAGTGTGTGGACCTGCGGTATTTTCTTAAAATGGAAGTTTTGGAGACGAGTGATAACGAAATATGCTTTTATTTTGCTTGTGAATATGCAGCTGTTAAGGAAAGAATACTAACGTACGTCAGAAAATGTATGCCTAAGACGGAAATAGGGCTTTGAGATGTAGATTCTCATTTAGATATAAGAGTTGATCAGATTTTTGTACTTTAAACTTATATTTATTTGTAATTACGAATTTATTAAATTACAACGCTATTTTATAAAATTAATTATGTAAAGTTTAAAAATGAATTCTGTAATTAAAAGGATGTTTTTAAATCTTTTTAGTTTTTTTTATCTCCGAAATATAGCGAAAATAATATATCTGATTTTTAAATTATTTCATTGATTTAATAGACAAATTTGCAATAAATGCATCATTTAATAGAATCAAGACTTTGGCCATATTTTTGTGCATTTTATAGTATGCCATATATTCTAGAATACGAAAATGTTAACTTCATATAGTTTATTAATATTGAAGTTTAATATAACAAAATAAAAAGTAAGAAAATTAAGGTTGGAGGATTATTTTTAAATGTACTTAATAAGCCAACGAAAATAATACAACTTGGAGTTCTACTGTCTACCCACGGCGGCGTTTCGAACAAGAATGAGTCGTATTACGGAGGTTCCTGTTAGGTTGTACGTTTACTCAAAACAAGTTTAAACTTTTTAAAAATTACCAAATGTTAATTTAATTAATAATTTTATAGTCAGCGAAGTCGTACGCACTACTAAGAAACTATAAAAAATGAACTATGACATTTTTTATTCCTCGTAAACTGTTAGATTGTTATTTTGAATTAACTTGTTTATTCAGGGGCGGTTACTCACTGGTGTTTTGCAACTTCTACGCTTCATAACGCATTTTTATAGATTTTTCACACCCTAAAATTAAAAATCCAGCTCAATTAGAAAGTTCAAGTATTAAATGTCATAATTTAAACATATAACTGAATTTATGATATATTGAAATGTAGTTAAATTTAAAAAATAAAAGATTATAAAACTTAGAGTAATTAAATAAAATCATATATTAGAAGAGTATATTACTACCAAAAATTAATTGTTAAACGTTTTATAAGCAATGAAATTTTTATGTAGAGTTTTATTGAAGGCAAGAATCAAATTTCATTGAGGATTGATAAGGCTTATCAAAGTTTTTTCACCATTCATTTCCTGAAAAGTTTATTTGTAAGAATAACCAACCCGATGCTTAGAAGCTAAAATTTTGTAAGTAAAATAGATTTAGTTATTGAGTACGGAATCAAATTAAAATCTGCCAGACAACATGTAATCGTTCGTTTTTGCGCAGCACCGGTAGTTGTCGATTCACCATGTGGCTTCTCATTAAAACATGCCTTGTTCTCCATCTGGTTCATCTTACCCTAATCGAAGGAAAACACGAATCAAGAACTGTCCAGAGAGTATTCACTGTCGGAATTGAAAATTCAGTCGTCGTACCTAAAAGATTTTCCAGGAGAGACAGGAGCTTTCTTTTTGCTAGCTGCACGAAGGACAATCTTTTCAATGACGTCAGTTGTGGCGTGGTTCTGTCAACGCCAGGTAAAAAACCGGAGAGTCTAAACTGCATCGTGGCCGGTATGAAGCAAGAGAAACTGTGGTTAGATCGAAACTTATTGATAAGAATCGATCGCCTCGCTGACACCAAAGCGATTTTAACGTGGATGCGCTCGAATACAACGTGGAAACCGATAACGACGTTCAAGATGATATCGATTCTCAATTTGGAGACTTGCGAGGACAAGAAACTCTTTCATCAGTTTGCCCTTTATCCAAGAGAGACTGGAATGATCGGCAATCCTATAGTATTTGAGAATAATTTTGACATCATCTTTTCTCAAAGTCCCATCTGTGGAAATCAACAGTTTTGCAGAGTCAGCTACGACGAAGACGGATCGACCATTGGTGATCCAGCGCCTTTCTTCCTTCAATCAAAGGACGTATTGGTGGAACCTTTGCACGACAAGTCTTCTTCATCAGCGGACTATTTTAGTATTATAGAAGTGGATAAAGACAGTCAAGAGCGACATCTAGCGATTATCGATTTGATGGGTAATCGGAATGACTTACTTATGTATCGCAACTATCCGACAACATCTTGGGTGTTATCGACCTCGGTGGCACATAATATGCTCGGATTTTGTGCTATCCATTTAACAGAGAATATTCCCATGGAATGCTTACAATTTAACAAACTCGGCCAGATGATAATGGGACAGCAATTACCGAGGTATCACAGAAGTAAATGGCTCAGTGTGCACAATAGGAAAGAAGGAGGATTGGTGCTGTTCAGTGGTTCATGTCCTAGAGACGTTTGTGGTAATTTTGATGCACTGATAGTTTACCCCGATGGCCAGAAAGTTGTAAAGAAAAATATTGTTGACCTACGCTTCTTCTGCAACGACAAGCGGTATTTTCAAACGAATATTGTAGAAAGCGGTAAGGTTGAAATATGTTTTTACTTTGTTTGCTACAGCTGGGTTTTGAAGAATAAAGTAATAAACTACACGAGTAAATGTATGCTTAAGGAGAAACTAGGCATTTAAAGTAACGTATAAGTTTAGTTAAATTGTTTGAAAATCATTTCAGCGTAAATTAATACAACTGTTGAAAATAAAAATTGCGCTTCACTCCTTAATTTATAAATCTATGAATTTTTAGTTTATAAAATTAATGTATTACATTTAATATATAATAATATTTGTATTTGTAAATAAAAAAGTTTTCTGAATATTTCTCGTTTCTTCATATGGAGTTTATCACTCCGAGTGACCTTTATATCTCTTTCAAGATAATAGTATACGTTTCCAAATTTACTCGAGATGATCACTTAATTTTCTTTACAAAGTAGAGTAGACAATATAATTCATAGCTTCTTCTCGAACTTTACGCTTCTCGAGGTAAGAATTAAATTATTTAAATACCATCAAATAATTTATTAAATAGTACCATTATACAACTAGGGGGAAAATCGATTTTTTCCTGCGACGATGGTGGTGCTACACTATATTTTTTTTAATGAGTGTAAGCCCTTTTCTTAAATGAATTTTTATTATATATATATTAAGTAAAAAAATTATTTAACATTAATTTATTTCTTTTTTGTGGAATAATGAAACTTATATTGTCATAAATTATATCATTTGCATTTTTTACGGATTGAAAAAAATATATTGATAACATTTTTGCTGTGAAAAATGCATTATAAATGTTTTTAAAATTAAAATATAATTTCTAATGACTTTGCTGTACTTTGCAGGTAGACAATAAATAATTCTAATGTTGTCTCTGAAACTAATAATCACTGTTTCCGTGTTATATTTGTTATTGCTGCAAGTGCACGCCAACGGTATTAAGAGCTTTGAAAAACAATGGATTTTCCAAGAAAAAGAGGTCATCTTGAGCCGCGATCAGAGCTCCTCCGAAGTTAACAACAAGAAGGAGAACCGACTGTTGTACGCCTTGTGCGAAGAAGCTCACTGGAAGTCCAAGAAGATCTGCGACGTCATAGTCGAGACTTACACCTCGGAGAACCTCACATACAAGAGTGTCTGCAAGCTACGCTTGGAAACCCAGAAGGAAAGCCGGATGATAGGACGCAACTTCATTTTGACTCATCTGGGATCGGGCAAGGCTTTGTTTGCCTGGCTGGATCGCGAGAAAGCAAAGTGGGCTGAACACGAGATTCTTCTCAAAATCCGAGTTGTCAACTGGACCAACTGCGAGTACAACGACGTCAAAATCCCTGTAGAAATGCAAAACGAGATGGTCGACGAAATTGCTTTCAACAATATTTTAGCCTATGACAACTGCACCTTCGACGTCTTCTTCTACAGTAAAACATTGTGCGACACTGGCAGGTGCAAAATGACCTTCGATGCCAAGGGCAAACGAATCGGCAGAGCTGAATCCTTTCTTCCAAAGGAGCAGAATTCATCTTTATCCACCGTACTTCCTGTCAGTACAACAACCTCCAAAGGATACTACGCCTTCAGCTGGACGTCGGAAAAATTTACAGCCACGCTGGTCAACCCAGAAGGAGACGCCGTAAATCTTCTAGGTGCCAGTTTTAAGGGTTACATAGCCTTCGATATCTCCAACCTCCACGAGATCTTCGGTATTTGCTGGCTACCGATGCGAGGGGATACGATGGTCACGTGCACTCAAATGGATTCCCTAGGGAACACGAAACTGAACGTCACGCTTCATTTTGGCTACCAAATTACGCGCGTGAAGATGCACAACTTAGCCGAGGGTGGATTTTTGCTGCTACAGCTCGTTTGCACGGATCAGGAGTGTCTTGGCTACAAGGCCTTCCACGTTTCCAAGATATTCCCAGACGGGCACCACGACAACAGGCCTCTGGAGATCAATGGAATCGATTTAGACATTTCTATTCCGGACAGATACAGGATCAGCTTGTTTCAGAGAAACGATACGGAGTTCTGCATGACGTTTACTGGGCCGGCTACACTCAGTGAATTCGACGTCATTGTGAAAGAGCCGCGAATGAATTATGTGTCCAAGTGCTTTCATAAGCAGCTCGTGTCCGTCAAGTGAATTGTGAATTGTGAATACGCGAGATGCTTTGTTAGATATATGTGTGATGCTTAACTTTATGTAAGTCGACTCCGATGCCACAATATTCTTTAACAATTTTTAAATGTATTATTTATTTATAAGAGGAATTTTGAACAAATTTGTTAAATATATAATACTAATTTTTTCATAGTATAAAAAAAATAAAGTCATTTTTATAGTTTCTTTGGATTGCATTTTTTTATTTTTATTATTTTTCCTTTTTACTTTAATATTTTCAAATTAGACCTTATCGAGTCTTTAATTTTTCTTACTTTAGGAATTTATTCAACATCCTGCATTATTTTAAATGAAATTCAAAAAACTGATTGAGATAACTCTGTCCTTGCTACGTCACCGGTAAATTCTGACAGATAAGATGTAAATGTAAGCGAAGATGATAAAAATACTCTGGGTCAGCTGTATTTCCTCTTTGGCTGTCATAACACCTATTTATTCACGCGTCGTCTCTAAAAAAATAACGTGTCCTCTCCTACGGACAGTTTCCGTGCAGTAGGTAAGTTTTTAATAAGTATTACTTGTTATTAGCTTCATTAGAATTAATATTTTACTCCTATTTTAGTAGCCATCAGTTTTTGTCAAAAGAATCTGCATACAAAAAATGATCAAGTTACTTTGGATTTTATCCGTTGCACTTTTGCACGTCCAAACGGCGCAAAGCTTGATATCATCGCACGTTTCTAAGCATGTAGACCACGTCAAAAAGGACCTCATTTTTACCTTCTCAGTCGGGGACAACATTACTTACGCTCACGCAATTTGTGATCGTCACGAGGACAAGCCCCTAAAGTATTGCATCTTGACGCTCGAAATTTTGATACCGAAAGGAGTGGATATGAAGTACTCCTGCGATGTAGAATTGGAAGCTAAGAGGCGGAACTTCGTTGCTCGAAAGTTTTCCTTGACTCAATTTAATCACGATAGTTTAGTGTTCGTCGGGAAAATTGGTGAATTTAGAAACAAGAGAAGAAGACTGCAGTACTATAAGGAGTTTTTGAATGTTCGATTAATCCATATGCCGACGTGCAAATATCAAGATTACGTACTAAGAGTGGACAAAAAAATCGATTTTTTCGAAAATGATACGAAGATTAATAATTTGAATGTCGTGCCTTACAAAGACGGTACCTTCGATTTATTTTTTAAGAACTCCAGGTTATGCGGAAAGAAGAGGAGATGCAGGCTGACTTACAATAGCACAGAAGAGAGATACAGTAATCCTGCGGGTAATAATTCAGAAAATATAAAATATAAAATATTTCTACAATGATTAAATTAAAATAATGATAATCATTATCAGTAAAGGAGGATCTCCATGAATTGATGGTAAGCTTTTTTCAGAATATTGAAATCCTCCCGCGCAAAAATCAAACAAGTGGACAATATATTGGAAAGTGCTGACAATAAATTGGTAAAGATTATGGTAACTTAATTGGCGACAGATTCGCAATGTATTGTTAAAGCACGCCATCTCGTATATGTTCAATACTCTTTAATTTTTTCTCGGGCTAGCAATAAGTTATAAATTAAAGAATTTTTTTACAGTTTTTTTTATTCAAAAGTATAACGATAAAAATAACCAATCATAGTAACAACAAAGAGACTATACGGCAAAACCGTTTGGTAATTACCATTGCATTTTTTGTTAAAAGATTTAAATACTTTCATTATAAAAAAAAAAAAAACAAAAAAAATGTGCTTTAACAATACATTGCCAAACTGTTGTCAATTAAGTTACCAACGTATTGCCCATTTGTTTGATTTTTGCGCTAGCTGATATATAAATGTATTCTCCATGTTATTCATGAAAGTTAAAAAATTATAATTCTTTTTCCACATATTAATTTTTGGTTCGAAATAAAGGTCATGTGTTCTAAACGACAGTAAAGTTTTTGCACGTTCTTCGACGTTTTGCCATGTTTTAATCGAAGACATTTTCATATAAATCGTGAAGATCCTCCTTTATTTTTAAAGCTATTTCATTCAAGATTTGCCTCACTTTATACATGACACTAAACCTTGAACTTGTCCCCAGCTCGCTCATTACTCATCGACTTCGACCCAGTGGCGGAGGTTTTCCCGATCTACTCACCGAACTCCACTCTGCTCGCCTACGTGACAAACACCTACCTCTCCGAGGACGGCACCATTTCCCTCCTCAACCCCGACGGCGATCTCCTCTACAGTCACGAGTACTCCTTCTCTGCCTTCGAATTCCCCATTCGAATCTCCAATCTGGCGTTGTCATCGAGCCACGGACGCTTCAGCTTCTGCCAGCAGTCTTTCAGAGAATCCACCCTCGACTGCTCCCTGTTTGACCACAACGGAAACGGAACCCTGGGGCTGTCTTTGTCTTTGAAGACGCCTCACGTCACCCTGACGAGGATGTACAACCTGAAGGACGGAGGATTCGCGGTGGCGGTCGGGTACCAGGAGGAGCCGCTGCCCGGCGAGTTCATCGAGCTAGATTTTTTGAAGATCGATGACAGCGGCTCGATTGTCGATGTGCAAGAGGTCATGGACGCCAAGTGTCCGCTGAACGGGGCCACGATTAACGTAGAGTTCTTTGAGAGGACTGGATTTGAGTACTGTTACTACACGACTTGCACGAAAACGACGGATGGGCTGGATAGGGAGGATCATTTTGATATGGAGATTACTAGCCAGTGCTTTCCAAAGGAAAGTAGAAGAAATAGACATTGGGAATAGGGGACGAACTGTTGGAATATTTCTTGAAGTGAATGTACTTTCAGATTTTGTAATGATTAGTAAAGCTTGAAAATTCGGTTCAACTTGATACTACATTCATGTATATTTTTAAGTATATATAGTATATTTTTAAGAAAATAGCAATGTTATTTATTATTTTCAAATGTATTATCACAAAAGATTTGTATTGGTTAATAAACTTTTGTATAGTTTTAAGGAATATTTTAATATACGTTGAAAGTCGTATATTACTATTTAGTATTTGAATAAATACAAAAACTTATTTTTTTTACCGCAAGATTTTGTAGCCCTTTTATTTTATTACATGCAGCCGGTAAGCTTATATCTATTTGTACGATAAAGAAAAACAAATATTATCTCATAAACTAGCCGAGAGTCAGCAAACTCTCGCAAGTAGCAATTTCTGAATCAGGTTTGGTTTTTTAATGGTAGGTACTTAATTTTTGTCTGCAACCAGTTTCGTTACCGGTCTATCGTGTCCATTTTTACGCCAATTTTTATACGCGTTAATGTTTCGCAAGGATTTTATTCAATTAATTCTCGGTTTTCAATAAGTCCTACATTCTATGCAAAGTTTCTTAACTTAATAAAAATCACTTATAATATTTATAAAGCTCACTGAAATATATATTACAAACAGATTAGATTTTTGAACAATATTTTAGTTTACCTTCTCATCTGTACAGCTCAATTTCCATTTAATCAACTGCCGATAACTCGAAATCCTTCATGTACTGGTTCCGAGAAAGGGAAGTCTGGATAAGTTACCGACTCATCGTAATGTAATACTTTACAGTAAGCATCGAAAGATAATAGAAATACGCCCTTTTACTAAATTTCTATTGATTTTTCAACAAACTCCTTATAAAATAAAATATTTTAAAAACAATTATTAAAAAGCAGTGCAAGTGAATGTAATTTGAACAAGACTTACTGCCTTTATAACTACATAAATATAATTTCCACAACAAATAAGTTCCTTCACAATCTCACAATAAACCCCGGTTTACGTCAACATTTTTTCAGAAGCGCGAGTCGCATCGCGCTGTCCATTAACCACCGTCCCTTTATTAAATACGCGCTGCATGAATCTCCGTTAGCGAGCCATAAACTCGAGCTCGAAAAAGAAGAATGAAAATCTAAATTAAACAAGCCCATTACTGCGTCCATTCCTCTCCGGGCGGGGGAAGCTGGAAGGAAGGAGCAATACGGCGAGCGTAATAACTCGGGAAAAATCCGCAAATTGCTGGGTTAAACACGAGGTAAAAACGCCATTTCCGGTCGCGCTACAATTGCATTTGGCCAAAATAAAGAAAAGCCGCGGCAGCGGAATGACAATTTCGTTCGACAACGGGAGCGATTGCGTAAAGCCGAAAAATTATTGCTCCGCTGAAAAAGTTCGCGGGCTTTTGAAATTAAGAGTTTCTCGTTTTATCGACTTGGGTGTAGCAGATTTCGTTGATTTTTTTTTATTCCGCGCCGGTATTTTGCATAACTCCAGCGATTGTAAACTTGCTCGACCGCTTTCCCATTTTTATTCGGGTTTTGTACGCGCGGAGATATAAGTGCATTTACCCTGATGGAAATCTGGGAAAGTTCATTGAATGGGAAACTGATGAATGGAGATGAGACTTCTGGATGATACTATAAACAGGTCCTAAACCGCAGAGACAAAGGTTCAGTCGTAAATGTTGCAGAGATTCTTTTTCTTGTGGTCAGTTTTTTAAATTATAATATTCAAAGAAAATAACATATAAAAACTTAATACATGATTAATTTAATTGATTAAAAATGTATGTCCATTGTATACCTAAAAATTTATTAGGCATAAAAACAGTGGAGTTTTGTGAAATATTTAAATTATGAAATAACTTGATACTACATTTACTTATTTAAGTACTGTTTCCGCCCATTTAACTTTTTATATAATAGGTACAAAAAATAAACTGTTTTTATCCACTATAATATACCTATATGACTACAAGAATTGAATTGTGAAACTAGTAAAAGTTTAATAATTTCTAAACGATTTTCCATGATTATTATTTTTATTATCTACTCATTGTAATACATTTTCTCTACTACTATCCACAATAAACTCCCCACGAGGCACATCTCAGTTTACGGCCAAGCGATGGACGAAAATTCTAAACTCTTAATCGCATTTTCGAGAGCGTATAATAGTCAGTTAGTAATAGAGAGGAAAGCTCTCGCGTCTATTTTTGCTCTTTATCGAATTTATATAGTTCGGCTGGGGTAAAAGCTTCGCAGCTTTTATTCCGCGCCTCCCTTTTTGTTCGTCGCTCCGCTGGTCTTTTTTTCCGTTAAACACGCAACTCGCGTTGTTGCTTCTTTGGACCGCATTTGCCTTGCTGCGGAATTTTTGACGGAATTTTAATATTTATAAAGGGGTAGGCGAGGAGATTGGCTTTTCGGAATTTGGCTGGGAGCTTCGGTTTTTTGGAGAACAAAGATTGGTTATCTTACCTTATTTTAGTTTCATTGGAGCAGAGGGGATATACTGTCTTGTATTTGGGCTTAGCTTCTGAAATGTCGTTTTTACACTAACGACTTTTTTCGTTTTTTTTGTTGCAAAAATATATTATATTTTGGGCGATGATATCAAGGAACTCCAATAAAATCACTGAATCTACTTGTTTACGTCTTCAAAACGAATTTGTTGTAGTATAAAATAATAATTTATGTTGAATCTTAAGAATTTAGTTATACTAGTAAAATCCAACGTGTTTCGCGCGTACTTTATTCTTTTTTGAGGTTATAAACACTGCAAAAGAAATGAACACGTACCTACAGTCACAACCAAATTCTTACGTCAACTACTTTTCTGCTAATCAGATCACGAATAAACTGATCAGCCAATCACATTATGAATAAACTGACTTCACTTTTGAGATCAATTTTTTAAGGAAAGGAGGATTAAATATTACTTACTAAAAAAAAAAAAAGCAAAACACTACAACCGCTAACAGCAAAATAAATGACTAGCATTTTTCTAGAACTAACAAATGAATGAATAAAGTTTCAAATTAAGTAATAAAAATGTCACTGATTTAATTTCAAAATCTAAACAAATTAGCAGTATAAATAACAATTAAACTAATCTTTCTAAATGTTCAAAAGCTGAAAGTAACTACAACTTATATAAAACTAATTTATCTAAGAGCAATTAAATATAAAAAAGCGCTTCTCGGGAAAAGCAACATTCCGTTAAACTCAAGAAAAAGTTCCTTCTGAAAAACGAAAAAGTCGACAGTTTTTCTGCCGAACCGTTTGCCTCCACTAAATGGAGCAACGAAACTGCTTTCCCGACAAATTCACTTTAAAATCCAGCGATATCCCTAATTAAATAAGCGACTCCCGGCTCCTCGATCCGTCCGTCCATCGGCGAGAGCACTCGGCTCTCTCGACGGTGAGGCAAACCGCCGCCGCGTGGCGCAATTGCGCAGGAAAACTCTTGCGCAAGCCGCGCGCGGTGCAAAAACTGCGAGCCGCGCGCGAAGCCATCCGAATCTCGCGCTTTTCCCGGGATGAACTCTCCCGTCGCCGGCCTGGACGGCATTCCCGGGCCAATTACGAAGACGTGATCCTGTCCGGCGGCGATGAAAAAATGCCGCGCCGCTGAGTTACGGCTGTTGTCCGGATTCCCGACACGTCGGAGAGCTTCTTTTCGCCGGGGAGTGGAGGCGTTGCTGCTGCTGCTGCTGTTGTTATTTTTTTGTAGAGGGTTCAGGAGAGAGGCTTCGGATGCTTTGTATGCGGGCTGCGTAGGGGTGGAGATGGGCTGACGTGGAGGTGTATTATTGTTGTAATTTTTGTTTTTCTTTTTTTGTTTTTAGAAGGGGTTTCGTAATTTAAGGGGATTATGGATTTTATGTAATACACGTATTTTCACAAAAATTGTTTTTTTTTTTTTTGATACAGTAATCCGAGATTGTCACGACCGAAAATATTATATTATACTTTAGAGGAAATTTTACTGTACTTAGTTTTGATGAAATTTAATAGAATTTTCGTCAATTTTCAGTATAATTTTGTATACAAACGGCGGTAATTTTTTTGCTTTCGGTAGTTTGTAATTGCTTTAAATTTTTCTTTTCGTACACGGAGAAAAATGTTTAGGTTAAAATTGCTATATTTTTTATGACTCGGGAGCCAAACTTGATTAATGCAGCAAATTTAATATACTTGTAGGAATATTTAATACACAATGTATCAAAAAATGCTATATAATATAGTAAAAAT
>JAWWML010019069.1:0-19536 GCA_035047165.1 Ormyrus rosae
ATTTTAATGTTTATAAAATCATTAAACGAAAAAAAAATACATGTACGCGCGCGAAGCGCGCACAGACATCACTAGTTGGAGTAAAAAGAGTAATGTTTGAGATTTTGCGTAGGCTGAGTAAAATGGGCTTAATATCTGGATAAAATTCCTTCAATTTTAGAGTATTGTCGTGGCTAATTATTAAACAATTCGGAATTTGCAACTTCGCGCATCGTACAATTTTTATCGATAGATTAACACTTTTGATAAAAATTATCAATATAGGAACATGTATCAATTACACATAGAGTAGTGATTAAAAAAATATCTTTTTCTCTATTTTTACCTATTAGGTAGTATTTATTTGTTTATTTATTTATTTGCCAGAATAAGTACAATTAATTAAAATGTACTTTTTTTAAATAAAGCCTTTGATGTTCTTTGAAATCATTTGAGTTGTTTTAGCTTTCATGTCTAATATTCCGCTTCACGAATCCGTGAAATTATAGTTCTCAAAACTCACAAGCCAGTTGCAAAGCACACCGTGTCAAAATTCAAAATAACTTTCCATTTTTAAAAACTGATCACGTATCTCTGGTAAAAAAAAAAACTTTCAGTTAAATAAAAGCAACCGACTCAAGCCTCCCCGTAGTACAAATTGAACAAAAACGTTAATCGCAGCATTTTCACGCGAAGCTTCCACAACTCCTTGGAAGAATAATCCAACTCCTTCCCGCGCTCTCGACTTTGTATTAAAGACTTCTCACTCGCGCTATCGCATTCGCACCACTTGATTTTTGATCTCCGAAAGCCAGCGAAATTGTGCTCTCGCGCTCGCGCCGCAAAAAAAGACTTCCATTTTTCACACCCTCGAGTTTGAAAAGCCCTCCCCCTCTCCTCCTCCGAGCCCAGGGCGTTTTAACGCTCCTGTACACACGTTACCTGCCGCCTTATCTGTTCGGCAAAAAAAAGGACGACAGAGATAGCATTGGGGTTCGCCGGGCTGAGTGTGGATTATCGGAATGTTGAGTGATCGATAACCTTCCGATCTGCTATCCGGGCATTAATCTCGCTTTTAAATGTATTTTTCGGCGGAGGTGGTGGCCCGCCGCTGCTGGCAATTTACGGGAGAGATTTCGCCGGAGATTTCAGAATAATTTAATCCAATTTTAATAGAAGCGATTTTAACGACGGCCGAATCGATTGGCCTTTCGAGAAGCGTTAAAAAAAATTAAGGCCATTTATAAAATTTCAAGTGGTAGCTCGTAATACAAGCGTTTATCTATTGAAAACTAATGGAAAAAGTTATCGTTGTAAATATTTTCTTTGTAAAAGAAATTACAAAATGTGGAACGATTTAAACTTGGCGAAGTAAATTACACGGATATACAACGGCAGCATTCTACGAGCCGTACTTCCCTCCGAAGCGCGCCTTAGTTCCCCTTAGTCGAAGTTCAAGGCACGGAAAAAGTTGCACGTCCAAAGTGGGAGTTCCATAAATACAGGGCGCCCGGCAATTCTATAAAGCTAAAGTAATATAACAAATTTTCGCGCCGGCCGTTCTTAAACCAAGCTGAAACGTGACTCGGCCCGGAAGCGAGGCTCAGGTGTTGTTTGCCGCCGCTTCTCGCTCGATTAAACGAACGAGCGCGAGTCTTGCGCGCTCGCCAATCGCTAAAAAGCCCGACTCTCTGAAATTACGCCTCGCGAACGCTTGAATATTCATCAAGTAGCGGGAAACATTCGTCATGTACCGGTCAGAAATCGCATTACAGCGACGGCACTCCGAGAGGCTCATCCGCAGTGGTATGAGTCCGCGTTCGCTCGGCCGAAGTTCGGAGATATGCCGGGTCGAACGGGGTGGAGGGGACGGGGACGTTCGATGATGCGCGTGATGACTGTGCGTGACGTCGAATCAGCAAGTTTGATAATGCCGAGGTCCAACTGAACAGCCCCAGTCATTACATAATTAGCTGCGGGGTGTCTACTCAAGCAATTGACTCGGACAGAGTGGCAAAGTGCCCTCCGCCGTCGATAAAGAACTAAGTCCGATATATTGGGACGTAATTTGTATTGATTGTTTGATTGCATCACGAAGTTTGGACATTGCCTCCAATTTTGATAGATTAATTAATTAATTTTCGATTTTGCATTTTCTATTAAAGTGTTTAGACAGCATTGATTTGTGATTATTGCTGATTGGAATTGGATTAATTAATGCATAACTTCATTCCAACGACGAGTAACTGATGAATGAATGATCACGGAAAATTAGTTATAAATAATTCATTAACACTAAACGAAATCAGATTGATAGCGCTGCAGTAAATAATAGCATGCAAGAATGTAAACTGAAATCAGGCCTCTAAAAGCATTTAATTAGATCCATTAAAGTCGTTCTATTGAAGCTGAAAAGAGCATTTAGCAAACTTAAACATTGATTTACAGCAAGAGCTCCGCAGTAAAAAAGAAAAATAAAGAAAAAGAACGTCCGCTGCCACGTCGTGAATAATCAAGCTAAAAAAAAATTGAGTGCAACAACGCTCGTCTTTGGTCGCAATCAGCGGAAAATGAACTTCATCCATTTTTCCCCTCTCGAATATTGCCCTGCAAAAAAGGCCAACCCCCGCATGCCGTTCTGCAATCAGAGAGCTTCCTCTCTTTCAATCATGCCTTTATGCTCCTGCATATGCACACATTGTCGAGCTTGTCTTACTTGAGAATAGTGATCAAAGAATGCCTTTGACCTTAGATGTTTGGCGTCAGCTTCGGGATCGGGAAATAATGAAAATGGAAATACGGACGGATCTGCAGAGAGATATGCGGTGTCATCGTTACAGCGAAAAACTTTCTTTATTCCCCTCCACCCCCTTTCTTATCCGAGTGTCTTTTTCTCTGCTCTTTTTACTCGCCTCGCATCGTGATACTTTGCAGAGGGAAGAAACGTCGGGAACCTGAAGTATCTCTCTTCTCTCTCTCTCTCTCTCTCTCTCTCTCTCCATCTCTCTCGTTAAAGTCAAAGTGGAGAGGGCAAAGTTTATGGGTCAAAAGTTCTTTTTTGCAATTCGAAATTTTCGCCGAAGTGACGAAATACGAGCCGAGTCCTTGATTGGAACAGAGTTTCATTCCTATTCGAGCGATGATTGTTCCGTGAAAAGAATAACAAATTTCGTTTTTTTTTTCGTCGCCGTCGATTAATTGGAACGTTTTTTCACGCATTGGGTACTGCTGCGGTGGATTGAAAGTATATGAGACGTTTACATGATCAGAATGCCAAGGCCGCCGGAACTTTTTTGCCAGCGGGCCCGGCACTCTATATGCCGTAGGCAAAACGGCGCCGAATTATCCGGCTAATTATAAATAAATTGTGCATTGTGGTAACCGGGCGAATTTCCACGTCACGAGTAACATTGCTCGATTGATTTTAGAATAAAACGATTATTCAGCAAGGGTTTCGATGCGGTAAAAAATTGTTATGCCATTTCTGTTGAATAATTGCTTATATTGGTATTTGAGGGAATAACTGGGTCGTGAAAAGAATAAAAGAATGATAACATTTTTTCTATTGAAATGGTAATGTTTCAAAGAGAAAACAATTTTTTTATTCGATCCAATTTGAATAAATCATGTAAAAATAACAATTTTCAAATCTGAAAGAACAATTACACCAACAATATGCAGATTATTTAGATTCTATTGTTAAAAAAAAACTTGCAGTAATGTTTTTACGATGGATTGTAAAATAGAAGTAATGTATTTATTGATAAAAAATTAGAATAACGATATTAAATGTTGGAGTATCTCTTATTAACAATTTATAAACTTTCATAAAAGAAAGAAAAGTTGCTTCTACATTATAACTAAACATTTTGCTTATTTAATTTATAATGAATTTTTTTTGTATTCATTATTGTAAATTAAACCAGCTAATTCGTATAATAGTGAACAAAGCAACAAAAGAAATCAATAAATTCTACTGCCTTTCACTTTATTCACCGCTTTAAAGTTGTATCAATAAACTATAAAAGTCTATGGCTTCCTGAACATCAACAAAAGAAAATTGATCAAAGGACCTGCGTGTTACCCTCCCAAGTCCCTGTAATCATCGGCTAACAAAGAAGCGTCATTGTCCGCGGAAGCTTTAAGCGTATGTATTTCTCTCTCTTGTCATCGTTATCCTCCGTCTCTTCCCATCCATCAAATGAATCACCGATAATGGACGGCGACTCGACTCGCAATTCTTGGAAACCGGAGCACGGATTTGCATAATTGATCGGCCGCTTCTTGACTCGAGGACCTGCACTTTTTGATCGAAAAGGATGACGGCAGCTCTGCGTGAGTGTGAACATTGCTGCGTTTTAGGTCGAAAGTTTCATAAATTTACTGCGTTTTTCACGATGCCTGGTTGGACAAAGTACCGTTGATAACCCAATTAATAAGTATTATCAAGTAACTCTTCAAACTTTTTTATAGGGTATCAATATCAATATCGGATCAATATCGGAGGCGGGAAATAATTTTTTTCCCCCGAAAATGTATAATACTGCTTTTCTGGTTTGGATAACCCAATTAATAAGTATTATCAAGTAACTCTTCAAATTTTTTTAGAGGGTTTCAATATCGGAGGCGGGAAATAATTTTTTTTCTATCCCGAAAATGTATAATACTGTTTTTCTGGTTGTTTTAAATTAGCGTGGTTTGCTGAAGAATAAGTTCTGATGTTAAGAAATAGGGAAATCAGTTTATGCGAATTCTGTATATTCGGATATTTGAATAACGTTGTGTGCGAATGACACGCAATTCTCTTTATACAATCGAATGTCACGTACGATAGCGATCAAATGTGATTTATCATTTTAGTTGATTCAGCGTGTGAAATAAACTTTGTTGCACAGGTCTGAAATAAAAGTCAAGTTTCATTATTAAATTAATGTTTTTTTCAATATTTTGTTTTAATAAAAAACGCAACTGAAAAAATTTCCAATAAAAAGGTAGATTTTATAATTAGTTTGTTATCACACCATTAAAAGCAAATGGAAAGAAACAAATTAATTAGGATTTTCAGCTTATTTTTACTTTCTTACGAAGAAGCTATTTTAAAATTTTCCGCATAAATATCTTTATTTACTAATAACTGAAAAACTTTTATTAATTAGTGAGTCCGCAGGAAAGCCGTGCTTTTTTGCACAGACTTTTAGCTGTTGATTTACCCTACACGCCACAAATCTACATTAATTTAAAATAAATTTAATAAAACTTTCCGACGAGGTCAGTATCGCTCTTTTAACTTTTTTTCCCAGCGAGTCAGCGGCAACGGCAAAAAAATAGCCAATGAAGTTAATTTCCAAACAAAAAGAGGGAGTAAAAGCCGCGTTTCAAGTGCATATTTCAATGGCATCCAGCGCGACTAAAGAGCAAATGAGAGACGAGAGGCAGCGAAAGTTTCAACTGCGGCTAAAAGCTCGTGGCGCAGCGTCTGGTGTCTCTCTCTTTTTCTCTGTTTCTCCGTGAAAACTTGCGTCGTTTCGAGTATGCGTACGTGTGCACTAGTTCTCCCGAATATTACGTATACTCGCACTACATTCATACGTCCAAAGCATGATGAATAATAATTTTTGCTTCTCAGGACGGTTTGTAATGGTGAAAAAAATGTAGACATGTTTTAAGACTATTGGTATAAAAATCCATCATTTTTGAATAAAAAAATGTTCGTGTCTGTGTGAATGTGTATGTGTAAATACTGCAAAAATAATAATAGCTTTTAACCTTGCGGCTTTAAATAGGAGATTACAGAAGGTTATCTCTAGAGTTCATCCCCACTTATACGCTCTTATTATGTAAACCATTTATTTTGCTTACTTTCTAAGTTTTGCTTCTCGTGTCAAGAGACGTGATCAGTTTTAAATACAAATCAAGAGAAGTTATATCGTTGTCAATAAAGCTCTTAAATAGAGTCGCGTAAGCGTTTAGTTTAAAATTGTGAACCGTGATCCGTGTAAGTTTGGAATTTTTCAAACACTACTTTTTTATTTAAAGTACTTCTGCATATTGTGGCTAAATGATATTTATCAGTATCTGTTAAAAAAAGATTTTATAATCAATTTTTGTGCAGTGCTCTTTATGTATATGCTTTGTGGTTTTCTGGATTTGTGTAAAACATTTCCTTGCTCTTAAATAAAAAAGCTTTCTCTTTGAGAAAGCAAAATATGAAATAATTCTTGAAAAATTTAAAAAGTATTTAATTTCAATTAATTCAACCTGAAATAATATTTTTTGCAACAATAGTTTTTTTAATTACCAAATAAATAATAAAATTTGATTATTGTTCATAAAAACTGTTGTTCATTTTCATTACAGATTTATGCAATAAAAGTCATGACACTGTTAGGAAAATTCTTCTTGATATTGACATTATTTTGTACTCAAATCAAGACTTATGAAGTACCTCTATTTCCGAGCTTCACGAAAAAGCAATCTGTTTATGAAAAAGAAATACTCATAGCACTGATGCAGAGCGGTGCCGTAACTGAAAATCACAGTTTTGTGTACGCTATTTGTGACGTTCAGTTTACAAAAGTTTTTGAGAAGCATAAATGCACCGTCAATATAGAGACTCCTGCTTTTTATAATGTAACATACAAAGACACGTGCATTGTGAATTTTCAGTCGGAGAAACTAAATCAGGAATTCTTGTCACATGTATTGCTCCATGCCTTCGGAGATGATAAAGTCATTTTTTCTTGGGTCGTCAACGATTCAAACTCTAAACCTAAAATGTCTAAAGTTCGCATTATAAGAATGAAGACTTGCAAATATCAAGAAGTGTCCTTTCCATCAGAAGAAGCGCACAATATTGTTCCTAATGGAAACAACTTTGACATCATTATTCAGAACAAGACTTACTGTGGTTCTGATGACTGCTGCAGACTTACTTTTGACTCGGATGGTAAAAAGCTAGCTGGGCCAGTCCCATTCCTGTCCAACATCAATGTATCCAACCTGAGCATAGCAATCCCTGCCTATCCACGTCAAGCCAGCGAGGGATTTTTCATCCAAAACGTGGACAAGATTCTTTTGAGCCGTAAAATCTTCCACGTGAACGCAGAAGGCAAAGGAACGGATCTATTGACCCTCCATAACACCAAAACCGTTAAGATGTCCAATTCCCACGATACATTTACAGTCTGCTACGCCACTGAAAAGACCAACATCACCTGCATATTGTATGATCTTAAAATGAGTCTCAAACTTACAGTGTTCTTCGAGTTCTTGGATGAATCTATAGATCAAGATGTCGACGTCAGATGGCTACAACCCCACAACTTACAGGACGGTGGATTCTTGCTAGTCACCGGGGCCAGTGATCGTGAAGGCCATAAGTTAGAATCTTTCAACGTCATCAAGGTCAACCATAATGGTCAGAAGGAAAGACCGTTGGATATAGACGGCCTCGACCTTGAGTGCTTCAGATTGCAGGAGTTTTATGTCAGTGTTTCCGATAATGACGACGAGGTCTGTTTCTATTTCATTTGCAAGCAAAGACTTTATGAAGAAAATGGCTTGATAAGTACTTTGAAGTTTAATTCTAAATGTTTACCCAAGAAATTGTTGTCTTCGACTAAGTATCGCGCGTCATCGATTAATTAAGTGTGTTAAGTTATTATTCGAAAATCGTGTTTATATCTGTATTTTAAGAAGTGTCGTAATCGATGTGATAGTAATGAATGAAGTAATTTATAATGAATCTGGTTGAATAATGATAATAATACTCATTTACATTTATATATTTTTGTAGCAAAAAAATATACTATTAAAAACACTGTTCGATATCGATCTTTCATCTTCAATTCCCTCAAAAATTTGTAGCAAATTGTCTAATACATCGAAATGATTAGAAATCATCGTGACGGAGAAAATACTATTTTACTATTTGACCTTGAAGCATTTTTTGTTTGGCTAACAGTAAATATAAAATATAGGCATAATGATTATTTTACCAATGCCAAATTTTGTATTATAATCATATTTGATTTGAAAAGAAACAACGTACAACGAAGTGTAAAATTGGTTAATAAATAAACGACAAATAAATAAAGAGATTTTTTAAATGTCTTTATTATAGAAGAAAGAAAAAATTCGGAAAACTAAGTTTCACTGAATTATCAAATTATTCATATCTAAGCATCAAAAACTAATTTTTTAAAAACTAATTAAAATATTGCAACATTTCTTGATTACATAATGATCCAGTGATATAGTAATCCAGCAGCATTCTGGTTATAAACACTTATTTGCATTTTAAATATAGAATCGATTATCAATTTTTTGTAACTTGTAGTAAGATAAATAATTAATCTTCAAAATGGGAGATAAACAATTTTGTAATTTGATTCATCATAAGCTAATTAATAACTCAAATATACATATTTATTATTTAAACATGCTTACATAGATTTCAAGTATTAATAGTTTAAGGAGTTGAAGAATGCGTTTATGCTGTTCATTATAACCAATTCCAGAGTAGGCTTCGCCTCCAGTAATGTTTGCCCCCTAACGTTAGTTTTTTCCTTTGCCCGCTTTCTCTATCTCTCTTTCCGTTCTGCCCGAGTTTCTGATTTATGGGGGAAGCAGGAAACACGCGGAAGAAAATTGGAGGATTGTAGTTTGAATGTAAAGTGGAGCGCGGCTTTGACTTATGGCTGTACTCGAAAATTGCATTCGAAAAGTTTTTAATGGAGACACTTTGGATCGAACATGCCATACTTTACTACCGGCTTGTGAATGTGTGAACAAAGCTAAGTAGCTTGCTTTTTCGTATTGGATGTCTCAGAAATATATTTCAAATGGTATTATTACAAAATAAAAATTAGTTATATTTTACGATGTAGGAATTTTTTAATATAATGTATTGTATTTTGTTCGAGAATTTGAAGAAGTTCGATATTATTAGAAACTGGCTTCTTGGACAGCTGTCATTGAAGGGAATCCGTAATTTGCTGTCGCATGTTCCTGGCTATCGATTCTTTACCATCTGTTCCAAGGTGTATTTTCTTATGATAAATGAGTTTTCATCAATTTATAAAGTTAAAATAACGACAATGACGTTATTGCTATTTCGAAATTTAGAATCTAGTTTATTTCTACATTATACATTAGCTATTTGAACATTTATTTTATTCATAGAATTTTTATGCTACAGATAATATACATTAACTATGTTCTGTGAAAGTAACAACATTTTCTTTTGTCTGTTTCAGAATTTTTAATATTTAAGCTGAAGCGAAAAAAGTGAGTACCAATAAGTATTTAAATAGTTAAATATCTCATACATGAAATTATTAGAACATGAAATTAAATTTAAAATGATTAAAACTTGATTTATCTATTAAAGTAGAAATTTTTGAAATTTTTGAGCTTCTTATTTTCAAAAAATTGTTATTCAAACATATCAGTTTTAATAATTTGTTAAAGATAAAAAATCGCTTTTCCTTGCATAATTCAGTGTCGATAAAATAAAAGATTTTCTCTATATATGTATATATTTTAAATAAGCCCAGTAATTTAAACCTACATTTTTTATCTCAATTCCAAAGTGAAAATGCATGCATAAAATATAACCTACTGTGCAAATTGAAATAACATTAAATTTATAAAACCCTTTTGACTACTAAAGCTCTCACATCCTTGTATAATCCTTAAGACAATATTACTTTACCCACAAATTTCCCAACTCCCAAAACTTTAACTTAAGCACCGCCATTTTGACGAGAAATTGAAGATCAACAGTAACAGTTAGAACGAGTCTTAACCTGCCAAAGTTTTGATCTTAGCCCCGATAAACTCCAATTCATTTATCCCTCGTTCCCTCGTTTATCTCTCATTCAACCTCGACTCTCTGAAATCTTGAAGCGAATTTAAAAGCCACTTAAAAAAAATCCGCCCCTCGAACAGCACCGCGCAGCTTTTTTTTTCTTCTCTCTCTCTCTTCCTCTCTCTCTCTCTCTCTCTCATTCCTGCGGCGGTGCAATTTCCAAGCTGCGGGCGTATCCGTTCGATTCATTTGCATGCGTTTGGAATCTTGGGACACGAGCGCGAAGGGCAGCGCTAATCGAGCCCGCTGTTCTCTCGGGTGGAGCTTACTTTGCATTGCTCGTTCGTTTCTGTAAGGAGATGTTACGGTTATGTCGAGGAGGAGAGCAGCAAGACCTCGGTATTTCCCGATTCGATGGGAAACGTACACCGCTGGCGATCTTGTTCCTTGCGTAAAAACGTGACCGATGAGATTGCGGTGGCGCTGGTCGAAATTAAAGTGGAATAATTGCTTTGGAGCCGTTTACCTTTTGGCTTCCGGCAGAGATGAGGTTGGTATTTTGAAGTTAATTTTGCTCGGATTTTGTCGAAGCTATTGCGGGAAATATGAAGTGTCCCTGTTATTTGATGATCGATCTACTTTATAAAAGCTTATAATGACAGCAAACTGCGGCTTGTCAGATTTTATAGATTATGATAGATAAAGGCAATAATAGTTAATCGCAGTATGAAGCATGCCTTATAATAAAGTTGACGGTTATGTCGGAATTTCGTAACAGACAAAGTTTTACGTAGTTAAGTTTAGGACAGCATGTAGCGATTTTCATTTTTTAACCTATATCTTAATACTTAACTAATACGAAATGTTACACAAATATATAGTATTCTGACGAGCAAAAAATTAATCAAAGTGTTAATAATATACTTATCTTTTTTGACACTTAAGACATTATCATCTTCATACTTGTTACAGAAAATAGTTAAGGCATTTTGCAATAAGAAATATCTAGATCAAGTCTATTACCACCAATTAGCACTAATATAGAGCAGCATTTTTGACCGATATCCAAAAAGAACATAAACTCGGCCTCCAGCCACGGTTATTAGCGGCATTATGAAGTTCGAGCCTCGTAATACGGCGGTCACGTAGTCGCTCTGGCACGGCATCTTGCGCCTAATGCGAGTAATGGGATATTCAGGAGCAAGCGAATTTTAATCGCGAACAGGAGCAAGTTGTTCGAGCGCGGCGCCTGTGCACACACGCACACACCCACGTATGAATAGGAGAGTCGCAAAACACGATTCGTATAACAAGGGGAACGTTTATCCATGAACTTTGCTTGGTATTCACGACTGGCGCAGTTAAGTCCCGCCCGAATACGTAACGATGTAATGCGCGCGCAAGCGACAGGATCATCGAATTCCAGCTGATTACATCGAGTTTTTGGAGTAGACGGAGGGTTGCGGGGCTCCCGCTTTTGCCTCGATTGTTAGTGGGCTGACTCGTTTTGCATTCGACATTTATTATTGGAGAAATGAATGTTTTCCTGGAAATTTAAAATTTTAAACTCAGAATTAACCGGATTGAAATTATTCGTAAAGAACGTTTTGGTGAATTTTTGAAGGGAATTTGCAAATTGACTGGGAAGCTGATTTTATTTTTCGGTTTAAATGGAAATTATTCTTTTTATTTTGGGTTGACAATTTTAGTCATAATTTTGGTGGATGGAATTATGATTGAATGTTTTCAAATTAGAATACAAAGTGAAATTAATTAAAAACATCGTTATAAAGCTGTATAAATGTAAATTTGAATTTAAATTCTGCCCGTAAGCACGAAATTTTTATCTTTTATTTGTTTTTATAACGTATATGGAAATTTTGTTTAATTAATTTTGTTTAATTACATATGTATATGACAAACGAATTGATCTTATCTAGTAAATATACTTTTGAAGTGAGAAAATAATTTCACTTGATATTATTTGATCTATCTGCGATAAATGTGTATCTATACTTTATAATTAAAACATATTCAGCTAATACATTTTTAGAAATAAAGAATTAAAAATTTTTTTTTGAGAAATACATACTATAAATTTTTGACCAAATACATATAATTTAAATAATTTAATACAATATCGTTTTTTTTTTAATTTAATTAAGAAAAAATCTGAAAAAAAACTTTGCGAAAGAAAATGTTAAGAATAATTTAAGAAAATAAAGCGTCAAACTTTTCAGCATTAACTTGTTCTAAAACTAAAACAAGCACCTTTCCGAAATTCCGCATGAAGCATACCGCGAGGCGCAGCAAGCTTGCAACCATACATCGCCATTATCTAGCGGGATGCAAAATCAAGAGAGACGCGAAAAAGGAAAGGAGTAACAGCAGACCTCAAAAACAAAAAAAAAAAAGGGTCAGTCGCGCCCGGAGGCGCAATATCTCGCGGCGGCAGCCGCCGCGAAGCGCATTCCTGGGGCTGGATTTCATCCGTGTGCCTCGAAAGAGTGCAGGCCTGAAAAAAAAAGAGAGGGCCGGGAGAGAGGCGATAAAACGTTGCCACCCTCTGCAGGAGCGAGTACGTGACAAACGCACAGGCGCGGCTCCAGGAACGCCCCGGTGATGTATCGCGGCGGGGGCTTACTTTTCATCCGCGGAATTTATTTATTCGCCCGGTGCCGCCGCCGCCGCTGCCGCCGCCGCTGCTGCTGCTGTTACTCCAGCCCCGATAGAATGCTTTCTCCGGGCTGCGAGTTTTCGAGGAGCGTTCCTTTGCTTTATATCGCGCGAATGAAAATCCCGGCCTGCGTGCGTTTCGGGGATTCTCCGGGGAGTTATTGTGTTTTCATTTGGAACGCCTGGATTTTCGAAGAGTGCTTTTGCGCTTTTTGAGATAGTGCCGGGAGATATTGCCTTTTGGTGGAGACAGAGGGGATCAAAAATTTAAATCCCAGTGCAGTTAGTTACGTATTTATTGGCAGATTCGATTGATAAAAAACTCAACCTTGAGTTTTATTGCCATTTCTCGAAATTCAGTACATTAATTTCGTTGTTTCGTAAAAGTGGTTGTAAAATATTGTTCTTTTCAATTCCCGCGAAAAAACGTACGATTGATTTTCAACCATTTTTATTTACTTTGAAGTTTGTACAATGACTGGATTGATAACAGGAAATTTCGTACAAACGAGTTTATTTATCTGTCCGGCGATCAAATAAGCTTTAAAAAAATGACGATACAGTAAAAAAACATGTATTTTATAGCATTATTAGAAGCTTATATAAAAATTAGGGCGCTAAATCGACCTAACTTGAAGAAAAATCGCAGCAAAGCCGTAAACCCAATTTTTTTGAAATCCGTCTATTCTTCGCGAGAAGGGAATCAAAGGATTTCCTTCATTTCGCCATTTGTCGAAAAATCCAGGCTTAAATCAAGCAGCGGCGGCGGCGGCAACGTCGACTCACTTTAATTTATCGCCGGCAGCGCACCGTCCATCTCGCGGCGCGGCGCGGCGGCGATTTTACGAGCGTCCGATTGGTCGTTTCTCGAGGACGCGCCAAGTACCCGAGATTTCGGCTCGTCGTACGTCTGATCCCCGGCTGAGAGAGCGACAATTATCCGAGAATGCGAGCTCGGGGTTACTTCGATCTTCGGCGGACTTCCGTTGAGATGATTAGACGAGGTACGAGGCACTGAATCTCCTGCTCGGATGGAGTAAAACATTGGTTTGCTTCAAATGGGAAGTAAAGAGTTTTAAGCGTATGATGATTTACCTTTTTTAAAAAAATTACGAAAACTTTGTGGCGTAAAAAGGAATTTACTTGAATTTAAAATGCAAAAACCGTTGTCAGTCAATTACATTTATAACATTATTTTACATATAGAATAGCATTATACTTGTTTGAAGATATTAAAACAAGACTAAATAAATAAAATATCTTTCCCTCATAAAAAAAAAAAAAAATAGAATAGCCAATGTATTGCATATTTCTATTAGCAATATATTGGATTTATAATTATCCATAAATAAATTCATGAATTTTGCAAATATTTATTTATGAAATCCAGAGTAAACTGCAATAAAATTACATTGCAGAAGTAATTAAGCAGAGGAAAATTTACTGTACGCTCATCTGATTACTTAAAATAACTTATAAACTAACTATACTAATAATAATAATTTCATGAATTTGTAAAATTATCATGCTACTCGTAATCAGAAACACGTACCGTTGTAAAAATTCTCTTGTTACAAAAAGGAAAAAAAACAGAATTAAATTAAATATTTAAAAAATATAATGTCTCCACACAAAACCGAAATTTAGCTTAAAATTTAAAAAGCAAAATTATTAACCACTCTACAGTAACGCTAAATTATCAAGTATCTATTGTCCCGCTAAACTTACGATTTAACGAGTAAATTACCAGTTTACCAGCCCCGCAACTCATGCCGCCGCTGATACACAAACACGCAGAAAAACGCAGGTAAATCCAGGCGTCGCGGCAAAGCTGAACAATAAAATTTCGACGGATTAGTTACCGGCCGGGGCGCATGCGCGCGGCCTTTCAAACGAAACCACTAAACGCAAAATCAACCATTATCGCGTTGGGCTTTATGGCAGCGGCGGCGGCGGCCGCGCGTCGGTGCACTTTAAACGGATTACCGGCCCGTATTAAAGCCGAAGTTGGCTTTGCTCGGAGCGGCGCATATCATTCGCCCCGTCGGTCGCCTCCATCGGCCCACGTCTGTCCTTTCTCTCTGCGAGCGGGACTTTTTTGCTCGCTGTTTTTGCCGGTCCGGTTCTGTGGGCAACCGCGAGAAATTGTAAATTCGAGAGTCAGAGACACCGGGGAAAAAAGGGACGAGCTGTTTCGGGGAGTATTGCTTAAATTGCTCGCGCAAAAGAATTGGGAGATTTAAAGATATAACTTTTGGCTGCTTGTAAATATTTATTTTATTTGAGGAGGCTACTTTTTCTGCTTGATAAAAAAGTTTTTAAAAATAAAGTCTCCGGCATTTAAGTCCCTTCTATATTAAATTTTCTTACAATCTTTAGTCAGCAACGTAAATTACAGTTTAAAATTTTCTGCAAAATATACTGAAAATTATACTATTAAATATAATGAATATTCTATTAACTATAATTAATTCTATTAACAATTATATTCAAAATTTCATGGCTGTCATTTTTATCTGTCGATACGTCACCTGTTATTATTAGATATTCCAGCAGATTATTAAATTAATATGCTGACATCGGAATTTATAGAGAAACTGAGACAGCTGCGTTGATCTTTTTAAATATCGAGAATAACGGAATTTCGCACCTTTCATTTCGTAACAATACCTCATACTAATATCAATTTTAATATATTAAATTTAAATCGTTCCCTAAAAATCTTCCAAGCACCTCATAACAATCCCCTCATCACTTTTCGATATTAATAATGCGAAAAAAAGGGGAGAAAAATGAGCGATCGAAATAGTCGTGCGTCCCAATAGACCGTTCGGCCGCACACCGTTCCGTTTATACATATCGAAAAATCCCGCTGTTCTCGTGCCGGCGGCGGCGGCGGGGCGCGATATTCCCGGCGCAGCGGGTAGTCAGTCACGTGCACGCACACCCAGCCCGGCAGATATACAGTCCGCAGAGCTGAAATGTATGCGCGTCGCGACGGCGATATTTCTGGAATGAGAAAATTGAAGCCCTGCCGGCGAAGATAGTCGTAGCTCAGCCGGCGGGACCCGCGCGGCTGTGTGTGAATCGCGCTGAAATACGCCGGCAGCCGCGCCGAGATACGCGCGCGGGGAGTTTAATTGATTTATTAATGCCCCCCTAAAGTAGGATAAGGATAAGGCGCGCGGCGCGTTTTTCGCCGAGTTTTTTTTTTAAAGGGTATCGTTTCGCAGTCGCGCTGGTGCAGTTGAGGTTGAATTTAGCGATGCGAGTTTTGAGAGTGTAATTAGCTGCTTGTTAAAGTATTTCATTCAGAGTCAAATTGAATAAAAATACTCTTTAACGGTGTACTGTACGGTTAATTAATGCGGTTGCGTTCGTTCTATTTAAAATTCTTTCTCCCGCATGAAAAACATTTAGAATTACCCCACGATAAAATGTTCGAGGCGAAACTAAACATAAAACAAAGCGTTCTCCTCCCGAATCGTTACTCAAGTTTGGGAAAAAAAAGCAATCCCATTTCTTTAAAGAATCATTCCAGACAGCAACCAAAGCCAAGATTTACAGTATCGACGGTCCTTGTAAACCCGAACAGCCATCAAGTCAGAATAGCCCGATCGTAAAGCAATTATTTGAAGTTCGCGCGAGTCCGGAATTGATAGTCAGTACGGCCCTTTATACCCAAAATCCTCCACTGCAAGGGCCGGTAGGCAGCGAAGAGTCAGTCATCTACCTAAATATATAAAACCAGGATGAAGCGGGGCGCGAGCCTCTTCGGTTCGATTGTTTACGAGTGCGGTCGGCCGGGCAATCTAATCGATTTCGAGGATTCGCGCTCGCGCGCTTCTCGCCCGGCCATAAAGTCTTCCTTTACCCTCGTTCTACTCGACGGATGATTGGTACTGGGCTGCCTGAAGAGCGCGATTGATACCAAGGGCAATTAACTTTTACGATCGCGATCGCTTTGCCTTTGTATTATACTACGCCGCCGAGTAAAGTGAGGGATTGTTAAGGATTAGTATTTAGCCAATTTTAAGCTAGTTTTTTAGTTGAAAACGACAGATATTGCTATTGTTTATCATCATTATCAAATAATTAATATTTCATAAATATTTTATTGTAAATGATATTTTGTCTTTTAAGGATTGTCGCGGATACACTGAATCGCAAGCGGTGCCGATGCGACAGATGCGCGTTTTGGTAACAAAATTGGATTTTTGGAAAGGCCAGCGCAACGTGGCGTCCGAAGTCTCCGCGCGGAGTTGGCAGGGCAGCTCCGTTGCGTCAGCCCATAGGCTAGGAACCAACTTTGAGTGTCCCTAGGCCTTCAAGAGACCCCGTGGAGGAGCCGCAAGGTTTCTCTGTTGGTTTATGAGGGTCTCAATAGTGCACGGGGAAGCCGCAAGGCTAAACCGGGGCCGTCAGGCATTAGACGTAAATCGTCACGGGCGCTAGAGCGATAAGGAGTTAGAGATTGCGTCATCGATTGCGTACACAAAAATCTTGTCGCCTCGGGCCCGCTCGGCGCGATTCGGGGGCAGAATTCAGCGGACAGCGATGAGCCGAAAGCACGAGCAGATCACTCTGCACTTATCGGGCTTGCGAGATGGTCGTCTATTAATCTAACAGTTGTAATTGGACTTAGTCTTTTGTTCGTCTCGAAACAGTTTTCGTTTAAGTATTGGCGTTAAAATTGAATAATTATAAAAATAAATAACCGACTTTGATTTGAAGCGTGGAATTTATTGGTTTTATTTTAAATCCAAACCTTCATCCTGAACAAGGATGATCCTTAAAAGGTAAAAAAAATTTTAGCTAAAAAAGTGGCTCCATTTAAAACGCGAGGGAGGCCGTGTAGCCTCTGGCGAACTTATTGCTTTTTAAAGTTATCGTATAGTGGTTTTCGAATCGGATTTTTCTTGGAACGCGCGTGTTTGAAATTCTTTTAATAATTTTTTACCCATTCCGGTTGATTCGCGTCGCATTAGATTTTCCAGGGAAGTAAAGCTTTATTAAAAATTCTTTTTTATTGTCAATTAATAAATTTAATATATTACGAAATGTTTTCGAAGAAATTTTTTTACATATTTCTATAGTCAGGTGGGTAAGAATTTATTTATTAAATAATTTTAAAAAGTTTTATCTTTACTGGAGATTCAAATTAGAGTATAATATTTTTTTTGCATTTCATACGTGCTTGCTCATAAAGAATTAATTAATTAAGTATATTTTAATAAGAGGAGAGCTTTTACTTCTGTCTGGAATGTCAATAACTTTTTTATTACTCTTTTATTAAAATTGCTATTATGCGATTTTATATCCTCTTAATTTTAACGCGGCATTTCAAAGCTAAATTTCGAAACAACTTGTTTAATATTCGGGAATATGCTGATAGGCGTGCGGCTCACGTGCAGAATGAAATATGTGCTGATGAAGTAATATCCAAACATGAGGACTCGTTTGGTTTGAAGCTGTCAGATCGTAGCTTATTGTCACAGAAAGAACCTTTTTGAAGTTTATTTGAATTAAAATACTCTCAACATTCAATACCGCGTAAAACCTGGGAATAAAATTTTCACGACATTTTTATCTGTTATTGTGATTCTTCGGACCGACACTTGTCACTTTTCAATATAAAATCCACGTTCGAACTGTATTAGACCAAAACTCAATTCCGTTGATTAGCTAATAAGAATAAAATGCAATAATTTCGCAATACTCGTAATTAATCCGTCACTGCCAAAACGATTACACGTACGATGTGCATTCATTACCCGAGTAATTATACAGTAAGCTTGAAGCTATTCACGCATATATAATTGGACTATTACATATGTAACAGCCGTCACTATTTATAAGTCCGCGTAATTGTACTGCATTACAGCCGTACACTTTCTAATCAAGTTAAAGCGATTTTTATCCGAAAGAACTTTAGCTTTTAATTAGCGTCACTCACGACTCGCTTTTTCATTTTGACCAGAGCAAAGAGATTAAGACGCCGCTAAGCAGCCCGCCGTTTCATTAAAGAAAAATCCGGGCGATAATCAAACCGCAACGATCATTATCCTTGCCGCACATATCGACCAACTTGCCGAGCAATTTTCGAAGCAGATCGCGGGGTATAATGCAGCAAGCAGCTTTATATAACTCGCGGAGCTCGCGGAGCACAGCCGTACTTACACCCGCGCTCTTACGCACCCTCTAATAACGTCGTAAGTATGGCTTAAGTCCTTTATCGCGGGAAGCGCAGTTTTTCTCCTCGCGCGCGTAGTTAGCGAAAAAAAATCGCGAGGGGAAGCTTTTTCCTTTCATACCGTCCGGGGCGTTTTTCAGCGCGGGGAGACGGATTTTACAGCCTTCTTCTTTCACTCTCCGGCCGCGGGGGGAGAGAGGTTCGCATGAAAAACGCGCGCGCAGCTCTTCGATTATATTTCGTAATTAAATCTCTTAATGCTAATGAATGATAATTGGTTCAGCCGAGCTCGGGAACCGTACCTGGATACCTGGAGCTAAACCGTGGACGGTTATATTAAGCGGCGAGGAAATTTACTTGCCTTCTGGGATCGGATTAAATAAGTTCGCAAATGCGAGTTAGCAAAATATGGCTCTGTGTGCAAGCGATGAGCTGAAGACGGGAATTTCTTTTTATTTGCGAGGTTTAATGCATCGTTAAGAGATGAGCTCAAAGTATTCTTTTTTGCGAATAATTGCCAAAATCGGAGTTTGCAAATTCATTGGATCGTAAATTTTTAATTTCAAATCTTTTGAAGCTTCTACTTATAATAGTATTAAAAACTGATACGTTATTTTGTAAAAAAAAAATCAACTGTAAAGTCTATAAGGGCGCTTCTCTTAATAAAAGCGACCGATAGTGAGAGAAAGGATATGAAAAAGTATTGAATGTTTTAACGATTTTTATTAAATGGAAAAACTTCCACGAAAATTGGTCGTCACCCGCACTATTTAGCTACTACCTGTTGATAAGTTGTAACGGTTGTCACGGTGCGTTTTAAACAATTATTGTTTATTGCCCGCGCACGTGACAACTAATTTATTATTCGACAAAACCC